>PVJO010003084.1:0-67990 GCA_004026905.1 Hystrix cristata | reverse complement strand
ATGCATACACACTCTTTCTGAAGCCATCAGAAAATGCTTACTGTGTCAGTTAGCTTTCTGTTGTTGGGACAAAATACCTGATACAAACAATTTAAAAGAGGCACGTTTCATTTTGTTTCGTAGTTTCAGAGCTTTCTGTCCATGCTGGCTTTGCTCTGGTTTTTCTGGGCAGGCAGAACATCGTATCCAGGAGAAAGTGGTGGACTGATGCTTCTTAGCTATCCAGCCAGAAAGCAGAGGAAGAGAGATAGGAAGGGCCCAAGTGCGTGCCCGCCATGTTAGGCCCTGCTTCCCGAAGTTTCCACCTCCTCCGATAATGCCATCAGCCACGGACCCGTGAAGGTATTAACTCCGCGATGAGAGTGTAGCCCTTGCAATGGAAGCTTCCCCAAAGCGCCACCTCCGAAGGCTGTTGCTCTGAGGCTGTGCCGTCATGCCATCAACAAATGAGCTCTGGGACGACCTTAAAATCCAAATTATAACACCTGCCAAAGAGTTAGGCTCCAGGAGGCAGCCATAATGCCATTGACAGTTGCTTCTAGGTCTTCTTCTAAAACAGCTGAGCTCACTTTAACCAGCATGCTTTAAGTACTTACTCTGTGCAAAGTCTAGAGTCATCGTATCTTCTGGAAAACGCAGCAAACTTACACCTGGGATGCATGTCTGGGTTCACTTAGTGGTATCTTCAGGACATCCAGGAAGGTTGATTCCTTTTGCAAAGTAATTTTTCTACACCAAGCCATCATTCTAGCCTTTGAAAATAGTAGCTCCAAGGGATTGGCAAGTGGTTACCCTGTCTGACCCTGCGTTCCATCTCTGAAATGCTGTGTGATGATGGCCGTGTCTTCTTCGAGCTCTGGCGCTCTGGGTTAGCTGCATGAGATCTTTGACATGACCGAGAAGGAAGGCCATTGGCACACGGGCATCGTCACTTGGTACCCTAGATGAGACTTACCTATAAGGTGAGCCACTCGCCGTAGTTCCACAGCTAGATCGGAGGCGATATCCCCAGCAATATCCTGCTCCTCGTCCTCTGTTCTTGAGTTGCTGTAACTGGGTGAGCAAAATCCTGGGAATATTCGGGATATTCAGGACAAAAGGATAAACATGTTTTTTCTCCTGAAAGGCATTCAGATATTTGGTGTTCATGCTTTCAAAACATGATTTTATTATTAAAATTTTAAATGGCTTAAGAACAGAACAAAAAACTCAAATGAAATTTCAAAGGAATTTTAGAGTTTATGAAACTGTATTCAGTACCTGCAGATGGCTTCAGAGAGGGTTTCTATATGTGCGCTGTTTTCTGGCATTACCTCTTAGATTTGTCCGTGGGCTCTGGGGATACCTTTGTCCTTTCTCTTGCAAGTACAGATATCTTGGTACAAAAGCTTAGAAGTACTTTATACCAAACGGGAGTCTTTTCTGTTCCCCAAAAAAGTAAGCTGTAGAGACAGATGGCATGTGAGGTTGACTGTTTCACCTGGGAAGACCGATAAATCACCAGAGACTCAAGCCCCGTCAGTGCTCACTGAAAGATTTGGACCTCAGCAATGCCTCAGTGCTCCTGTGGGTAATGAATAGAAGTGTACCATGGTGAATGCATCGATTTCTCAGTAAGTCCTATCAGCATAACCATACAGCATGCAACACAGTTCCTGTGTGAGCAAGGATGAGGCACAAGTGGATGATCCTTGGAATTATTAATAGTGTGTATCTGTGACATGGTAGAACTGTGGTCTCGGAACTGGGCTTTTCACTTCATTGAGGTGGGCAATAGTAGTGATCGGGTGCTCAAGTAAAACATAAAGAGCTTTTGTATTTTTATTTCACCCACTGTATGTTTTTAATGTACAGAATACAGGAATAAAATAGTACAGTCATGGTTTACCATAAAGTACCCATATTGGGAGTACACGTCCACATTTGTTTTACTGATTGGGTGCATAGTAGAAAAGGTTTAGAGAAACAGCCCTGGAAGGCCATTCTGTGCATTCGCAGTAAATTAGTGGAGTGCCAATCTTTTGTCCAAAGACCGATTTCGTATTTTGGAAGAGAAAGCTAAAAAAATGGCAAAGCTAGATGTTCCTAATTATGTATTTCGTGCTGTTTACATAATAGGCTCTCTGTGAAAGGAGATTTCCACACAAGACCCCTGGAAAAACCATCCCGATTGATACGTTCATGTGACGGCTGCTGCAGACTAAGGGATGTCATTACTTTTTCAATTAGAGTAACGGAGAAGTAAGAGAGGAAACCAAGGGAACTGGACAAAGAGATGTGGCGAGTGTGAGCATATTTATTTAACCAAGAACACTTAGTATTTGTTTAGTTCTTTTCATGTGAGCCTTTTGTGCTTTTTCTTCCTGAATGGAGAGTTATCTACCTGGTTTAACTAGTGGGCGGACAATATTTTTCACGTATCACTTTAGAGTTTATGTTTGTGACATTTGATGTTCACCAGCATCCTGTTAGGAAAACAGGATCAGTTTAGCTTCCTCACACTGAAGGTGTAGAAATGGAGTCATGCAAAGGGTCCTCTTTTAAATTTAAATAGGTGCTTGGAGCTGTTGGCCAGGTGTTTTTCAGTGTACTGTTCTTCAAGGAGTGAGCAATCCAGTATAGATGATTTTAAAAAGCACTCTCTAGTGAACCAGAAAACATAAATACCTGCTCTTTTATCTCATGGATTGTTATATTTCCCTTGCCCTTGTTCTTATCTTCATTGTGATACAGAAAGGAAGCATTATGTTTGAAAGAGATCCAGAATAACTGTACTATTTTTATCTAATGCAAGCATATCTGGTTGTACAAACCTGGGAGAAAATGCTCTTCGCTAATGCATACTCACCGAAAGATAATGCGGCAGAGCGGCTGCTGAGGAGATTGGTCTGAGGTGAGAAGAATGGGCCTGACTTAGCTAGACAGATCAAGGTCGAGGTCCAGGTCCAGACATTAGCCCGCTTTCTGTGACTGTAACAGTGTATGTTTTAATGCATGCATTTGTTTTGGGAAATTGGTGCGTATGTATAACATAGCTCGATTATTTTCCATCTCTTTATCCCTCAAACTTCCCTCCTGCCCAGATTCTCTTCCCTGTGTCCTAAAATGTTTTTTTCGTTTTTTCGTGTTTCTGTTCATGGTCCCTTGGCCTTGTCGCTTTTGGGCCTGTGGCGAGGTAGTCATTGCAGTGAGGAGTGCTGAGTGCAACACCTGGTCATCAAGTGGCTGCCGGAAAGCAAAGAGAGGGAAGAAGAGACTAATGTCCTGCTTGTGCCCAGTGACTAAGACCTCCCTCTAAGCCCCATCTCCTAAAGATTTCTGGGGTCCTTATTTAGTCATTTGCCATAGCAGTGGAGGAAGGAACTTCTTACTTGTAGCCAAAGAGCTATTTCCTCTCTTCCAGTTCTGTTCTAAATAGACAAGCCCTGACTGCTCAGGCAAAAGGGGACCCACAGATAATGGACAATCAAGAGGTCTCTGACCTCCAATAGCTTAGCGTGGAGTTAGGGAGATAAAACACAAAAATATGAAGCGGGCAGAAAACCAACAAAGGCAAAGCAGAGTGGTGGAAAGAAGAGTCAGCTTGAAGGTAAGCAGACGCGCTTCTTCCCAGGCGCGGCTATGCTTTGTCCCGAATGGGAACCGCCAGCTAAGTCCTGCTCCTGGACTGAGCAGCTCTGTGGAGAAGGCAGGCTTTGACTTGGGGTGTCCCGAATTTTCACGATTTACTTTTCTGTAAATGTCAATCAACTTCCGTATGAAGATTTTGAGAGCTGCTCTTGGGCACGTTTGTTTGCTAGCAGCATTGTACAGTGCAGAGCTCTTCCAAGTGCCCCTTCTGCTGGGTTCTGCAGTCACTCTCTGCGTATAACCAGGACTTTGAGGGCTGTTCAGCTGGCAGATAAGTTAGAATTAGCAAGGATTTAATGCACCAAGAGGATAATTGTGCTGATTCATATCTGAAGTTTTATCAATCCTCAGCAAAAGGAGAAAAGTAAAACATTATAAAAATTAAGCTTAGATTTTGAGAGCATTCTGAGATGATTTGCCATCTACATGGTGCTTTCTTTTTTTTGTAAAATAAAAGTGGTGAAAATAATAATATATACATATACCTGTTAATCTCCTTTCCTGGAAAACAATGAGTACCCCACCTTCAGATCACTACGCTCCCTTTTCTGAGGCTGATAACAGTTTCTTTATTTCCTTCAGTGGTTTTTCGTCATTGAAGTAGATCCTAAATCCTCGTTTTGGTGTAGTAATTTCCTCAGGCTGCCCTGTAGTATCATGAACTTTGTGGCTTAAAACAGCAGAAATTTACTGTCTCAGAGCTCTGTGACCTCAAGGCGATGGCCTGGCCCCTCCGTCTGCAAAGGCTGGACGGGAGCCTTGCCTCCCCCAGCTTCCAGGTTGCCGGTGTTCCTCGGCATCCCTCCAGTCCTCCGCTGCCGCTCTTCCCTGTCTATGCCTGTGTCTTCTCCTGACGTCTGTCTGGGTCCCAGTTTCCCTCTTCTCATTAGAGAGCAGCCGCTGCCTTTTGACTCCCTTAGTCCACTATGACCGCATCTTACTTGCAGGTTGTCTCTGATTTATGATGACTCAGTTTACTACTTTCTGAGTTTGAAAGTGGTACGTATTCTGTAGAAACTGTAGTTCAATTTGAATTTTGATCTTTCTACAGGTTAGTGATATATGGTGCTCTCTCCCCAAGCTGGAAGGCAGCGGTCAACAATCGATGACTCTCAGCCAAGCTTGGTGGCACATGCCTATAATCCCAGCTACTTGGGAGACTGAGTTGGAAGGATTCCAAGTTTGAGGTCAGCCTGGAAAACTTAACAAGACCTTGTCATGAACAAACAAACAAACAAATTAACACATGAGAAACTGATGACCCTGTTGCTCTGTCATCCTCCTTATCCAGCATTTCATTTTAATTCAATACTCCAAACATTCTTTGGGCCTAGTGTGCTTTTAACTGTGCCTGTTAATGTTAACTATCGTTCAGCCACTGTTGATCGCTCTAAGGGGAGTAGTCAGTAAATCACATGAGATGTTCAATACTTTATTACAATGTAGACTTTGTGTTAGATTAGTTTATCCAACTGCAGGCTGAGAGACGTGCTCTGAGCACATTGTGGGTAGACTGGCTGGCCTACCTTGTTCAATAGTCTAGGTGGATTAAAAAACACCTTGGTGATATTTTCAACACATTATAAGTTTACTAAGATGTTACTCATCGTACGAGAGAACCTTGTAGTTATATAGTATGTGCAAAACGACTTCATTTCTGTTAAGGTTGTATTCTGAGGTTCTAGAAAGAAAGGAATTTTGGAAGGTAGTATTCAACCGATACCTGTGCATGTGGCATGAAAGATTTCTTAGGAATTTCTTGTTTACAATATTATTGCCAGCCCATTTGTTCCTTTTTGACCTTTGTTTTTCCTTTCTGCAGTTGTTCAAGAATGCGTGTGAGGCCTTGGCTCCAAATCCGGGGCTGTCCAAATATAGTGAAGATTTTGCATATTTTTAAGCAAGAGAATTGTAGTGAAAATCAGGATGTTGGAACAAGTTATCAAAAAAAATGTAACTTGTTTAATTATATTAGTGAAAAAATTGATGAATTAAGGAAAAGGAAAGGATATTCTTTTTCTAAAAAGTAAAAAAGGATACCCTGCAGCTCAATAATTCCTGTTTCTCATTATTATGTCTAGAGAGAAAAATCAGATAGATAGAAAATAATTTGTGTGCCAGGATGTTCCTTTTGGAATTATTTCCAATAGTGAAAAAAAAATAAAAGCATAGGAAATATTCATGGTGGAGAATGTTTAATAAATAATAGACTTTATATTCTGTACCCATTAAACTTATACTTAAAAAGCTTTTTAAAAAATACCTTAATATTGGAAAAATCTTGTAATAAATTATCAAATTAAAGACAATAAACAGGCATGGTATGATCCCAATCATTTAAAGCAGTGCTTCTGACCTGGCTTTGATTAAACCTCTGTGCACATTTGCAGCATCTGAGCAGAGTTCTGATTCTTACAGCTGGGGGAGATGGGGGCCACTACTAGCCTCTAGTGGATGGAGGTCAGATTGCTGCTAAGCATCTTACAATGTGTAAGACAGTTCCCTACATCCGAGAATAACTTGCCCGCGTCTCAAATAATATTGCATGAAACTTACCGTTGAAGATCTTGCAAAAAAAGAAGAAAAGGAATATAGATTTTTTTTTAATGTCCCACACCCGAGATGGCTGTCTTTATTTAATACAGAAGTTATAGGGAAAGTTTCTTTATGGAAATGGCTTTTTAAAAAGATGAATTACATATGCTGAAATTGAGTTGTTTCTTCAGAGAGGACTATCAAGTTGGATGGCATTACATACCAACCAACTGACTCTTGATACATAGCAAACAAAAAGTGACTTGTCTTTATTATTTTAAAGAAAAGAAAAAAACATATAACACGTGCACAATAAAATATGAATTCTTTAGGATCTCACATTCAATAACAAGCAAAGCAAAAACTTAAAAATTGGATTTTCCCTCTTTCAAAGTTTCTGGAAATATTCAAATGAATAAATTAATTTAGGCATATTTTATGCAACTTCCAAAAGTAAGCTTCTTCAAGAACATCTAAAAATGTACATGAATTCCCTTTATATTCTGAATCTTTTTGAGATTGGGCTGGGAGGGTCTTTTGAACTTTGAATATATTTTAATTAGTTTTTAATCTTTATTTTTCAATGTAAGAATATTTGCTAATGATTTCACCAACTAGAAAAGGATATAAGCTGAATAGTAGAATCTTTTCCAATTCTAGTCCCTAAAGCAATGACTTTCTAATCTAACTCGTTAGCAGATTTTAATTATTTTTCCTCTTTTCAACAGGTGTGCATACTTTCACTCTCATACATGAAATACTGGACTTCTAGTCTAATGAAATATGGTGGTTCCATGCGAATGGGACTGTGTCTGACTTTTCTGTCCCCGGGTCATCTCCAGTACCTGGCACTGTGTGCTTTTAAGATACTTTGAATGAATATGCAGGAATTTCTTGTCTCAATAGTGCAATTAACTCAGAGGAAGTGATTCAGAAAGGTTTGTTTTTGCAATATGCCCAGCAAGCCCCAACCCATTTTTTTTTATCTTGTGACACTGTCTGAGTCACTAAGTGGCTCGAGTTGTGTTGCACCTTGCAATCCTCCTGCCTCAGCCTCCCAGAGTGGTGTGCGAAAAACCTGGCTAAGAGAGGTGTTTTAGTCTCCCCTTTTTCTTTCTCCCATATCTCTCAAGGAATCATGGCAATTTAACTGCATAATTTCCTTTTGAATGCTCACTTCTTTTTGCTTTGGCCATTGCGCTATTTAATTTACATATCACTTTTAGTCTCAACTCTTACTGTAGCTTAGCTCTGGAAGTAACTACCCTCACTGATCTTCTCTACTCCATCAGTCCTTCGACTCCCATATGTTGCCCTGCTTTGTCATTGTGAGACACGGGTCTTGTTTCTCCCCCTTCGGATGCGGTGACTCCCCTTGTCTCTGTGGTCTGCTCTTTACCGTGTAGCGCGGGCTTCAGCGCTCTTCGTGCATCTCACAGTCCATTCCTGGTTCCATTTACCCCTGCTCCCTGCTCACAGCCTTTGCATTGGTAATTGTTCATTCAGGACAGACCTCTATATGCCTTCCCTGCTGCCCGATTACCTGCAGTTTCCCCTGCACCCCCACATTCACTGTGCACGCTTATCCTTACTTGTTTTGGCCCATCAGAATTTCTGTTCTCCATCAGTAAACAAAATCTGTGTGTCCTTTACAGCCCAAGTGTTCGTTCCCTCTCTGCAAAATTTCTGGAGTCCTAGAGATTGAAGTCCTTGCTCTCTCATGCTGTTTGGGTGAATATCGTAGATGCATCTTCTCTGTGCCCTTCTTAACTCTCTACACCTCCTGCCAACGTTAGGAAACTTCTCAAGTATAAGAAACGCTTTCTTCTCTCCATTCATCATTGTTTTCATACCATGCGGTGAGTGTCTGCAAAGTCCCCCATACACCTTGAGGAGTCCCTTGCCCAGGAGAATGACCGATGGTTGTGCGTGAGTCACGGGACATGCTTCCAGAACGTACAAGAGATTGCAAGAGTCTGAGGTGAACCGACTGAACAACCTCAGCACCCAAACCCAAAGGGAGGAGGAGGAGCGGTGGGTTTTCCTTGCCTGGAGGATAGCAAGGGAGGAAGTCGAGCATTGATCCCAGGGCTGTGGGAAGCTGAGACAGGAGGGTATCCAGTTCAAGCCCAATTTGCGCAGCTTGGTGACTTAGTGAGACCCGGTCTCAAAATTTAAAAAATGAAGCAAGGAGTGGGGATGCAGCTCAGCGTGGAGAGCCCCGAGTTCAGTCTCAGGCACCTTCGGTGGGCGGGGAAGATCACACAACAGGTTGTGGTGTGAGTAGTTTTTTGAGTGCCGCCTTCTCTGGGGCAGTGACCATCACCTCAGAGGAGAGAGAAGGCCCCGGTGTTCTGGTGCCTGCTGGCCCGGAATGGGGTCGTGTCTTAGCTCGTAGATGTTCTGTAATAAACAAGTTCGGCTCTGCATTTCTTATGATGGTTTGAAATTAACGCTTTTCTCAAATACCATCTTGTAGAAAACTGGAATAGATGACCTGAAAAATCCTTTCCAACACAGATACTTTGCAATTATCAGATTCTACTTATACTGATGGCTAATGAGAACTGCTGAAAAACTTTGGGGATAAAGTACCTTTGCCCTCATTCCTTGGAGTGAGTTTCAGTGAATGGATGATCATCGTAATTGCTGGCATTTGTACTGAGCTTAGTGGTAAGCCTCTTCTAATCTTGTTTTGAAGCTACCAATTGAGACTTACTCATTTTTATTTTTCTTCTTTCTGTTGGCAAAGCACTCTGATCTTCTGTGATGATTAGAATCACTTAATATTTCTGAGTGGTTGAACGTGGATTTTTATGTGTATGTTCCTAAACCTAATGATGTTATGGTACTTGAGACAAGTGACACAAAAGGTAAAATTACCGAATACCAAAGAAGAGAAAAGCCTTTTGATTCCCTTAGCTTTCCTGGGCCTTTTAAAAGCAAAATTCTTTTTGTGGCTATTTTCAGTGAGTAAAACTTACTGTTGTATGCCTCTGTATTCTGAGTCCATGAAGTTTGTAAGAAAGTAGAAAGAAGTAGAAAACTTTGAAATAACTACAAAAATCTTTGAAGTAACTATTTTGTTTAATATTGTTTCAGTATCTCAATTATTTTTTCCATTTTTACTTTAACATTACAACACTTGTCTGTCGATGTACATTTCAACCTAAATAGATTCAGCTACACATGCATGAGAAATACTGCAAATCTTTTGCATTTATTTTCATTTAGTGTCATTTATATAGTTGTTTTCTGTACAAAGAGTGAATGTTGTTGGGTTTTTTTGTTTTGTTTTGTTTTGCCTCTTAATTGCTTGGGAGCTGTTGAAGAAATTAAGCAAGCTGATCTCCTTGTGTTGAATGTGTATTTCTGGTATCCCGCTAATAATACATTTTCTTAAGTAAGCAAGAATCGTTGGCATTTTGGCACTGAATAAATTCCAGAGTAAATGAAATCTGAAGGTGTGTTAGCTGTTCTTAGCATTTCATTTGCCAAGATGATCTTTAGATGCAAAATCAAAAATCCTGGGTGCAGATTTTCTTTCAGCTGTCTGCCCTCTGTCTGTCCTTAGGTCAGATGTCTTAGTCCTTTTGGAATGGAATAGCAAAGTACTGTACACTTGTGGCTTGGGGGAAACAGATTGATTTCTCACAGTAGCGGGGCTTGGCAGTCTAAGACACCAGGACATTTTGGTGTCAGCCAGGGTCCCCTTTCTTGCTCATTGATGACACTTTCGTGATGTATCCTGACATGGTAGAACATGCAGGGGTCTCTCTGTGGCCTCTCTAAAAACATTAGTCCCTTGCATGTGGGCTCCTCCTCTGGCTTCACCACTCCCCAGTGCCCTTCCTTTTAGTATCATCGCCTGGGGATTTTAACATACACATTTGGGAACGAGATAGACATTGAGACCGTAGCAGAAATCACTTCCTTTCAACAGTATCATAGTTTCGTCAGCCTGTCTTGTATTTCCACGACAATGTACTATCTTAGTGTGGTGCTTTTCACCCTTTTCACTCTTACAGTTCATCGAGTAATTAGTTCCTGACTATAGGTTTTTTTTCCCTCGGGTATACATTTCTTGAGAGAATGAATAGATTTCATCCTGGGGTTGGACGGACTGGGTAGTACCATGACACTACATGCTGTCTGGCTGCTTGCTGCCTGTCAAATGATTGCTATTCTCCTAGTCAAATTTCTTGCAATTAGGGGTAATTGAAGAACGTATATTTAGGTTACCTTTATAGTCTGCAGAATTTCTTGTATTACTTGGACTTGTTTTAATTCAGAGAAGATTTGATCTACTTACCTTCAAAGTAGCTGGCTCTAATAGCTACCTGGAAAGAGTCAATAAAATAGAGGTGTTCGAGAAATGTCTCACACTGGACCTTCGTCCGATCAAAATCTTTCCCTAGTGTGGTGGGACATTTTTCAAAATATTGTTAATTTCCTTAATTCAAATGTCACGGGCATTTGGTTTATCTTTTATTTAATGAATCATGAAATAAATATAGTTGTTTAATGGGCCTACAGTGTTTGGAAGGGCTATTTTTGTTTACAAACTCTCACACTGACTCATGTGCGAGACGATAGAGACTTTCACGGTGGCCATCAGGAGCAGGCTGGATGGTTATTTGGTTTTAGGTGTCCCTTGGTGTGCATCAGACACTTTATCTCACTACGGAACAGCGAGGCTAGGAGAGATCTTTCAGGTCCCCTGCTCTTGCCTCACCACATTGCTGTTTTACAAATAATGATGCAGAGAGGGTGAGCGAGTTTCCAGAGGACAAACTAGAGTTAGAGACGGGGCCTTAACTGGAAGCCAGCTTCCTAGGTCACCTTTATCATCTGTGCTCAGCCTGGCAATCTGATTTTAGTTTCTAGTCCTCTTTACTCTCCTACTATACTATAGCCACAGATGTCAATTCGCTTTGCAAACACTTGGAGCTCACTACTGCCCCGAGAAGGGTAACACTTGGCAATTGTGTCTGTCTCAGATGCTCTGTCTCAGGTGTTTGTATGGTTCCTGAGGTTTTGTCACTTGTTAACACCACTTGGGAACCATTCTGTTGTCTTATCCTTAACCCCACGGGTAGAAAGGACTAGAAATTTACTTGGTCCTTACTGTTTTGTAAGGGAGAAACTCTAGGTAATTGGGTTGTTTTGTGGCTGATATTTTTTGGTCATTGTAGGGGAAATTGGTGGAAGTTTGTTATTATTTGTGACTACTTAGCGTAACCTTATTCTCGTGTTTGGGAAACTTCTTACTCCGTGACTCAGGTGTTGTGGCCTTTCTCCTCTTGTTGAAACTGAACTTGTTGGCTGCTGTCTTTCCCCACAGCCTTACCATAGGCTGGATACTCGGCTGTCTGCCAGCCCCTTGTGTAGCCGACCTCGGACATGGGCGGCGGGCCAATGATGTGCTGAAGCTGGGTCTTGGAAGAACTACTGGGGGCAGATTTGTGGGGTGAAAGCGTTCCTGGAGGAGTGTCATCAGTACCGTGATTTCATAGATACAAGCCTGTCAATGCAGGCTGCCGTGGCTAATGCTCAAGGCTGGTAACAGCCATGATGTCCATCCTGCACCATTCTGGGACTCGACTTGGGGCTCTGTACTTGGCTCCAAGTCTACAGCAGGGTTTAAATTTTCCTGGTGATTTTGTAAACCAACTAATACCCTTTGAATAAATTCTTTTTCTGATTAAGCCAGACAGAATTGATTTCTTTTGCTTGCAGCGAGGACTCTTTGCTGATATAAGGCATTTATGCATCCTTCTTATGCAATTTGTACAGTCTTGGTGGTCTTTTGTTCTTTTTTCATTCACTTCTTATTCATAAATTAGTTTGTTTCTTAATTCACTTATTCATAACACAGGTGTTGGGAATCCTTTCCAGGCCCTGTACCTGGCAGCGTGCCACTGTAGCTGACGATACAGGAGAGGGCACGACTGCTGCGGGACTTCATTGTCGGGACATCGATGCTAAAAAGTACGTATAGACAGATGAGACGCTATGAGACACTAATGAATTTTATGGAAGTAACTTAAGAGAATAATGAGATGGAAGGAGGTGGGCTAGGGAAAGTCATCTTTGGAGTCAGATTTGATTTTCTCCATAAGGGAAGCAGCCAGTTAAGGCGCCGGGTGAGGTGCGTTCCAGGTGAGGGAATACCAAGTACAAACGAGCTTAGCATGAAAGAGGAGAGCAAGTCAATGTGTCCAGAAAGTTGCCCAACGTCATACAGCAGGAAGCGCTAGAACCAAGGTTGGAATTAATGTAATCTACCATGGCTGACTTTCTCAAAACTATAGTCTGAAGGATAAAGAAACAGAAATCGGAGAAGCCAGACTGTTAAACTGATTTCCACCAGAAGGAACAGGGTGACGCTTGATGAAGTAAAATCTCGACCTATAAAAGGACTAAGAAAGGGAAAGAAAAGGCCAGAAAAGGACGAGGTTTTAAAGAAAGATATTTGCGGAATCTGGAAAATTAGAAATGGGGCATTTCTGGTAGCTGCTGTATTGCGATTAACAAAGTTGGGGAAGATGGATATTCAGGGAATGGGCTTCAACTCTGTTAAGGGAGATGCAGTCTGTTTCTGCTCTCATGGAGCCCTTATAATTTAGTGGGAAAGATGATACCAAATTGATAAGTAATGCTCGTCTAACTCCAAATGTGATGTGGACACTGTGCCTAGTTTGGGACTGTATTATAGGCAGGCTAGAACTTGCGTTGGACCGGGGGTGATCAGGGAAAGAATTTCAGTGCTGCGAATACAGAAAGAAGATGAAGAAAGTATGCAGAGAACTCGACAGTTTTGATGCGTTGCCCTTGTCTTGCAGCTTGTTAATCATTAGCTCAAGCTTAGAACTCAGCCTTGAGTCATGGACTCCAGGTGGAGTGCTCTTGCTTTGCATAGTGATGGGGACTCTCGAGTCACGGAGACACGCACGCGTCTGCATATACAGCCACTGAAGGGCTACATTGTCTGTCGCCTCATTGGCCCATCGGGTGCTTTCTACAGGGGAAGCAGTGATTGCTAATGACATTCTTAGTGTCTGTGATACTTAGATCACTTTATCAATCAAATGTGGCGTTCATAGCAGCCCTGCCACCTGTCTCTTTCCATCAGTGTCAGAGTATTTCACTGCAGGCCACAAGTGCCAGCTGTCAGCCTAAAATAAACTGGGATCTGCCCCAGGATAAGTGTGCTTAGCGAATTGCTTCGGATTGAATCACTCATCTGACAGCCCCTTCTGAAGATTTGGGACTCAAAGGTAAAAATAAACCAATTATAGATGAGTAAACAAACATGTGGCTGTTGGTGAGGTGTCAGGCTGACTGTTGCAGGGGCTACATTAATCACTCTGTATTTTCCTTCTGTTCTGCTGGTCTGGGTAACATGAATGATCTGTTGAAATGTAGATGAATTTAATAGGCAGCTCCGTAATTGGGCCACTTACGGAAGTGCTGATGTTATGATACTGGTTTTTCCCATCAAGCAGTCACTATTCTCCTCAGAGAGTGTTTTGATTTGTGAGTTGGAGGAGGAAGGGACAGGATAAGGAAATCGAGCTAGAAGGTTCAGATCTCCAGCAACACCTGGCACTTATTAAGTACTTTTCATGTCTGTGTGCAATTTTCTTCACTACTGATAATATACCTGGGAGGCAGACATTGTCATTCCCTCTTTGCAGATGGAACGTCCAAGACAACTGCTAGGCTGAGGACCTGACTAGTTAACGAGCGTCAAAGTTAAGATTTGTACCCCAAACCTTACGTTTTCTCTTTATTTCTAAACCTTGACAGCCCTCATCATCATCCTTGCCACTAGCGTCGCTGTCTGACAGCTGCACTGGCATCCACCCAGTGTCTCTGTGGCGTCCTATTTACTACAGGCAAACATAGAAGGGTCATTGCCCAGGTCTGCGAGGAAGGGACATGGAGAGATGATGGTGTGAGGATCTGAAGTTTCAGTTTAAAGGAACATGTTCAAAAGATCTTTTACTGAATGTGGTGACTATAGTTATTAGCAATGGATGGAAATCTTAAAAATTGCCGAAAGGGTATATTTTAAGTGTCTTACCATAAAAAATGATATGTGAGGTGGTAAATATTTTGAGTAACTCTTCTGAGCCATTCTAGTAGTTATACATATTTCAACACATCATGCTGTACATGCTAAATGTATACCACCTTATCTGTCACTTTAAACAATTAAGAAAACTGTGTCCCCCAAGTCAAGAATTAAAAAGCAAAGTGAATCTCTATAAATATGACTCAGTTGCTTGTTGTATTCGACACTGTATCTAGAAAGACTCTTGACTCATCTTCCCTCTAGTGCCTTTTCCCACAAATGTCCTGCCTTCCATGCTCAGCGTTCCCCCAAGAGCTTCGTCCAGGTCTCGTTCTTTTCTGGGCTTTTCCTTTCTCCGTTCTCCGCATGGATAGGTGCAGGCCTTTCTCTGCCACAGAACCTCCTGTTGCTTTTGGCGTCGTGAAACAGTTTAACCCTTTTTCTGCCCCGGATGTTCTCACACCTTCTGTATTGACAGTCTTTCAGAAGCCGACCTTAGTAACAGGCGAACTGGACTCCGGCTGGGCTCCGACACCTCCTAGCTTTGTGATCTTGAGCGCATTATCTGATCAGTTCAAGCCTCAGTTTCCTGTTAGGTGAAGAAGACATAATAACATCTGCATCATTTGGACTACTTTGGAGATTAAGTCTATATGTACAAAACAGAACAGTACTTAATAGAGTAAGCACTAAAAATTAAATAGTAATATTGTTATTGTTGTTACCATGGTCAATTTAGAAGGAGTCAAGCAGAGAAATACACTAGCAGGTCCATCTTCATTGTGACCTAGAGAAGGGAAAGCTATGAAACTGTTACGTGAAATTTTGGGGGAATGAGGCTTCTGTCGCAGTTGAAATTATATTGTCAGTAATAATCATTGATGTTATTTAAATCAACCATTGTAGTCATATTGCTTTTAATGATTGTTAATAATTTAAAAGAACATTGGTATGATCCTAAAGCTTTCCGGACGCCTCTGTGCCATTGTCTCCTGTATTAGCCCCTTACCTCCGGTATTCTACATGATGCTTATCATGGCGCTTTGAGGTTGATGGCATTACCAGTACCGTTTCACTGATGAAAAACTCAAGTTAGGAGGAGTAGGCAAAGGAGTTTTGTTAAAGACAGTATTTCTCAATGACTTTCAGGTTACGTTTCACTTAGATCATGACACTGTATGCACTATGCCTTGGGGTAGCAGGTAGCAGAAGGAAAAAGCCTCCAGGGGCTCAGTCACTTGTTACCTTCCAGCAAGACAGTGGCCAGAGAGATCAGATGTGGACTCAAGTTTGTCTGTCCTGAGAGCCCATGATCTTGAGCAAGGGACTTCTGTTGGTCTCGAGAGAGCAGCTGGTCTCGAGGGAGGAGCTTCTGTTCCACGGATGACAATGACAAAATCTGCAGGATACACCCCTACACACAGGCACACAGTGAACACATTACAGTAGGCAAAATGGGAGACAGGCTGGATGGGAGTTGATGCTCACAAACAGGGAATGGCAGTGGGGGAGCGTGTGACTTCGTTTGTCTGTTTGTTTGGTTTTACTGCAGTGTAGGCTAAAACCCACAATACTGATGGCATGACAAATTGGAAGACTAAATTCAGGTCTACTTAGGAATTTGGAAAGTGACAGAGAGAGAATTCCATAAAGGACATCACAGAAGGGACGTTCATTAAACTCTTTACAAATTTCTTATTCATCCCTAAACTGTGCAAGTGTGGGAACTAAAAGAAATGAGCAGATTTCTTCAGTGGCTGTCCACTGCTGTGAAACGAGAATTTAGAGTTTGAATGAAGTCGAGTTTTACCAGCTAAATGCCTGCTGATACAACAATAGACACATCTATTCACAGGAATATGGCAGAATCTAGATACAAAGTATCATATGCCATATCCAGGATACTCACAATAATTCCTGCCAGTAAACAAGGGAACAAATAGCAAAATATGAAGAGACTCAAAGTAATAAATGGAGATAACTTCAAAATGATTCAAATGTTAGAATTAACAGGCCAGGATTTTGAAGAGGGGACCATCATGTACTGCATAATGTTTTCATCAATGGTGGATCACGTATGCATGGTGACCTGGACAGCCTAGGGGTGTAGCAGGCTGTGTTGTTTGAGCTAGTGTTAGCATATTCCCTAAGTAGAGTTTTCCATAGAATTTAAGAGCTTGGGGAATAGTTTCTTTGTCTTAATCATTTACTAACTTTATAACCTAAATATGTTAACCTGATTTTCTTTAAATAATTGCTGGCGGAATCACACAGGGTATCGCCTGACACAATGGCCAACACAGTGTGTGCTTCATAACATTGTAGTCATCATCATCATCGCCACCATCATCAGCATCCTACTGCCTTTTCCTGTATGCCTTTTCCTGTACTTTGCCGATATAATTTTATTACTACTGTAGGTCAAGCAGTGTAAAGGGAAAAATCTAACCCTGGGATCTGTTTCTTCATGTATTTATTCTACATTTTTTATTTATTAATCACCTACTTTGTACAAGAGGGTGTGTTCAATGTAGAAGAAATATAGCCACATGTAACACTTGGTCTTTGCTGTCAATGAGTTGGTCTAGGTGAATTGAAAATTAAATAATTTGCATAGATGGGAAACTAAGAAGCTTTAGAACTACATTGGTTCAAATTTTTTACATCTGGTGTAGATGATTAACATTTCCAAGGGCTGACCATTTCCTTGGTGTCAGTAATGATAAGTAGTCACGCAGTCCCTCTTAGTCCTCCTTCCTTAGAGGGTGGGTTCAGCCCCACAGGAAGCCAAAGTGTGTTATAGATCTACTCCTGTGGAGAATGTACGCATCCTCAGGATTCTGACCTGGCTCTTAGGAGTTACAGACACCTGAAGTCTATGAATGGACACTCTTTGCAGAGATTCCTGCTTCTAGTGATGCTTCCAAGCAGCCCATTTCCCTACAGAATGGCTTACACATGGGTAAGAATATTTTCTCTCTCTTGAGTTGAAATCGGCATCTTTGAACACTTTGCCCATTCAGTGATCCCCATTCTGCCCTGCAGAGGGCAGCCTGCTCCATTCTGAGTGACCACGGTCCTGTGAGTGTTTGAAGACAAGGCGATGCCTTAGCCTTCTCTGCAGGCTTGATGTCACCTTTAGTTTTGGGGACTCCAGGCCCTCTCTCAGCCCCTTTGCTTCATCTAATTGTGTATGAGGCTTACGAGTTGTTTCCTTTAATCACAAAAATAATACGGACTTACTGTAAATGTACATAAAACCAAACAAAACCCCAAACCATTCTAATACTACGCAAGTTTTATAAACTATAAAGTGAATGCGTGTATGTGTCTCCTTCAGGGAAATGACATTACTAAGGGTGTGTAGATCCCCTTCCAGATGATGTCTAGGTGTGAGCTGTGCATTTGTCTATATACTTGTATACTTTTACTTACTCAAATGGAATCATGGTTTTTCAATTAAAAAAAAAAAAAGATTTACTGTAGACACAATCTAAAGTGGTAGATCACCTTATTTGACCACATGGCTTCAAAGGTACAGAGTCCAAACTAGAACAGAAAATGTTAATTATTCAATTTAGAAGCAGAGCTCTTGTTATTTTTGTAATTGTTTTATTTGTACAGCGAATATAACTTGAAGACCTATTGTGTTAAGTGCTAGACAAAGATAAATGTTACGAGGATGTGACTCTTCTACAAACTCGTGGGTTTGTGTAGAGGTGGATACTTTAACAAAAAATAAGATCACTTTGTGATAAATGTAGAATTTTACTAAATTTCTTCCAGACTTTCAGTTATGTTTGTTTTTCCTTTTCTTATCTTTATAAACTGATGTTTAACATATCATTTTAAGCCAGGCAAATATGTAAATAGATTGTCTTTCGTCTATGCACGGACCTGCTATTAAACATGCAGGAGCCGTCCAAAATAAGTTTAATCTTACCACATATTGACCCAAATTAATAAACACACACTAAGAGTTTTTGTAGATGCCAGTGGCTTTATTTTGGGGGTGCAGAACATTAAGTCACATTGACAAATTGGTAGACGCTAGATAAATTTCAGCTTGTTTTGGAGAAAGAATTAATACAAATTAGAAGTGTCTCTGAAAAAGGATTTTAGGAACTAATAAAGATGTTGTTATATTGGAAGTATTCAGAGCAGAGTTTGTAAAACAATGTTAATATTACCAAATAGAGTGAGTGGCATATGGTGGACACTCAGAGAATATTTGTGGAAGAGATCAAGGAAGGGGGATGGGGGAAGGGGTTGAGAAGACAGGCAGGAACCTTTGTTCATTCATTCAGAAATATTTATTGAACGTCTGCTATGTGCCTGACTCTGTGTTGGTTACTCAGCCAAAGATGGCAGGAATGACATAAACGAGCCCTTTTGTGTATAGAATCTGTTATGTAATGAGGCAGACAAAACTAAGCAGAGAATCACTCAACGATTCAACTGCAGTAGTTAACCCTTTTCAGGAGGATACTTTCCAGGATCCCCAGTGGATACATGAAATCCCGGGTCAGATAGTAACAAACATTGTATGTAGGGTGTTTTCCTATACAGACATACTCATGATAAAGCTTGATTTATAAGTGAGGCAGAGCGAGAGATTTACTATCAGTGAAATGCCACTAAGAAAAAAAGAAATCCTAATGTACAGCAATGGAAGTTATGTGAATGTGGTATCCTTTCTGTCAAATTAACTACTCATATTTTTACTTTATTTGTTTATCTGTGTTTTACTAAAAAGCGCTTTATAGCCTCTCCTTGGCATATTGCTAGCATTACTGATCTTCAGGCCCATAATCAGATGAAATAACAGTGCCTCAAATGCGGGGATCCACTGTGATACTGTAATAGCCGGTCTGATGTCTGAGGTGGCTGCTAATCGACTAACGGGCTGGCGCGTACAGAGTCCATACCCTGGACAAAGGCTTGGTGCATGTCCCAAGTGGTGTGCAGCTGAGCAGTGGGCGATACCATCCTGCTGCTCAGAGTAGTCTGCAGTATAAAATGCATAAATTCCTTTTCCCTGGAATTTTTCTTATAATATTTTTAAGCCATGGCCTCCCATGGTCTAAACCATGATAGCGGAAATTAGAGAAGACAAAACTGTGGTTGAAGGGGAATTGCCACAGCAGCGACCGCGTAGGTTCTAGAGAGGAAAGGCCGCAGGAGCTGTGAAGGTGTGTGCACAGGACTGCGAAGTCAGGGACAACCTCTCTCAAGATCAGGGTCCCTGAAACCAGGAGAAGGGCGTAGTGGCCGGATGAGGGAGGGCTGGAGAAATGGCCAGCTCAGCTGAGCCTTGAAGGCCACAGTGAACAATGTATTTTTATCCTAGAATATTAGGGAATCCTGAGGGGTTTAAACACAGGGAGGGACAGGCCAAGATTTGCTTTTCAATAAAAGTCACTTTGACAGCTTTGTAGAGTCACCTGGAAGGAGAAGAGGGTGGGATGTGAGGACTGTTCAGTCAGTCAGCTTGTGCTGTCATGAGACACAGTAACATTCAGAGGTGGCAGGGAGGGGGCAGGCAGGGATCTGACGACGGTGGAGATGACGGAAGGTGGACAGAGTCGAGAGGTTTACAGGGAAAACGGCAGATCATTATGACAGAGTACATAGGAAGCCAAGGATACAGGCACTTAGTGTGTCAAGGCTGACTCATTTTTTCTGGATAGTGCAACAAATTTTGTTTCGACGTTTGTTTTGAGACAGAGTCTCCCTAAATTACCCAGACTAGACTTAAAGTTGAGGTCCTCTTGCCTCAGCTTCCTGAGAGCCTGTTACTACAGATGCGTACCACTGTGATGGGCTTATGGGCAGCTAGTTTACACCATCAAACTCCCCGTCCCTGTTCCTATTTGGAATGTGTTGATTTTCAGGTACTGTCTGCTAATTCTCAAGATGGTTATCTTGGAAATTAGGTAACAGTTTCTTGTGTCATAATAGAGGAAATACAAGTACAAAGAAATTATCTTGTAACTCAAACTCATACAGCTAGTTAGGATACTGCCTGGATTTGAAACCAGATCGAGCTGATTTGCGTGTCTGTTTTTCCTCCTGTACTTTTCTTGCTGAAAGTTTAATGAAGTATTTGTCAAGTGAGTGATAAATATAAAGGCCCTTTAAAACGTTGCTTTAATGGAATTGGGATGTGCCCTCTTCAACCTCTTCTTTTCAATCTTTCTGCAGAATTAAATAGTCAGGGATTGAAATTCCATGTTTCATCACTGCAGATTTTCATGCCCGAACAGCACAGTGCCAGTTGTTTGAAAGTAACTGTTTATATAACCACAATAAAATCATCTTGTGAAATCCATCAGCCCCCGAACAGGCCAGTTGCAGCCTAGTTCCGGTGCGCGTGGCTGGCCAAACAGCTACATCTCTGAGACCGGACTGCACATGGTTTCCTCTTCCGGCCTGCTGCTCTGGGAGTCGGAGCACGGCGGCCCACAGGGTGGTGGTGTGTTATGTCAGTGAGGTTGGATGGGCTCTGCGAGTACTGGGTGTCTTGGGGGTCACCCTGCAAAGCCCCTCATTTCCAGCCAGGGGCCAGAGAGCCCGGTAGAGAAGATGACAAGAACAGTAGATCTGGTAATAGAATTAAGACCAGTACCCCAATCTCTCTTCTATCAGTAGGTATTTGTGTTGTGTGGATCTAGAGATGTGTAGAAGGATGCATGGAAATTGTCTTCCCTTTAAGAGCTACTGTAGTTTAATACTTGTATTTTCTCATTTAATTCTTATTAGTGATATTGCTATTATTAGTACCAATTAGCAAATACAAGAACCGAGGCGCAAATTTTTAGTTTACTGTCAGCATAAACACCTGCATTTCTTAGTCCATATAAATTTTTTAAAGATCTTGGAAATAGCTTATAATTTGAGTTAATTTTTATACATGTGTGTGAAGGGAGGGAGGGGAATGGGAAAAAAAGAAGCAACAAGATATATCATGTACAGGTACAAATCCCCTATGATGAATGTTATCACTATGTACATCTAAAATGTACCATTAAAATAAAATAAATTTAAAAAGATTTTTATACATGTATCTGAAGAAAAGATGAAACTTTCATGCACTTGCTTGTAATTCCAGCTACTTGGGAGGCTGAGGCAGGAGGGTGGCAGTTCAATGAGACCCTGTCTCAAAAATAAAATTCACAATAAAAGAGCTGGGTGTTTTAGAAGTACTCAGGTCTTTGGACCCACATGTGGTTAAAAACAGAGCTCATTCATCTGTTCACTGTGGACCTTAAGTGCCATCCTACCAAACTTACTCCAGTGTCTGTTCTTTTATGTATAATCTTGGTGCCAAACTATCTCTCAGCCAGGAAGAGAAATATCTGAAGTACTTTTAACATTATTGCAATTAGAATAAGCTCAAGGACAAACTCAGCAGAGATGGAGACGGGAAAGAACATGAAGCAGCGTATTTCACCTGCTGCTCCCAGCAGGGACTGTCGGTGCTGGGCCTAGAGTTTGTGCGATCTCTGTGATCCCATGAGTGGGCGGAGGAGACACCTGAAGAGCCAGGTTGAGTGCTGAAAGTTTGCGAGCTCCGTGTACTTGGTGAGATGCCTAATCTCTCCAAGCCTCGATATCCCCATCTGTGACGCTACAAAAACAGGATCTCCTTCACAGGCTGCTGTAAAGATTTCAGTGATTTCAGTTCTTAATGGAGTACCTGGCATGCAGTAGGTTTTCAACAAATATCTTTCATTTATTTGTCAGTTAGAGGGCGTCAAGGATGGGCCAAGCCAGCAGAAGGAGTTAGAGAAACATTCCCATTGGCCATGTTTATTCCTACTCTTAGGGATCCAAATTTCTTGCCTTAACAGATTTATTCAACCAAATTACTGTTTTGCATTTGTATCATTCCAGCGAAAGCAAACTCTGATTGGTCTCCCTGTGCATGGTCTGGAGAAATCAGCCCGGCTTGGTACCCTCTTATGAGTGACACTTTCAGTAAGTCATCTCTTTAGCTCCCCTGTGATATTTATGAAGCTGGGGATTTGCTAATGATCTTAAATGGGGTTAGGGTCTTTAGTGTGTATTGGAGAAGGGGATGGCAGGGAGAATCACAGGACCTTAAGAGACCTTACATGAAAGTCTTTACTGAACCATTTTTTGGTTATCAGTTACCCAGTGGGGTGTCTGACAAATACAGTATGGGGTCTTATTCCCTATCAGCTATGTGATGGGGCACCATCTGGGCTCATAGAACAAGATACAGCCTATAAGATTTGGCTGAACTAATTAGTCAATGAATAAATTATCAAAACCGGCAAATGAAGTTCAAACCAGAAGTGGCCAATGGTTTTAAAAATTTTATCAGTTCAGCTGAGTCTCTGTGAAAGAATTTGTTTCTAAATAATGGATTACACCAGACTGGCAACATGTCCTCAACCCCCATAATAAACCTCCTCCTATTCTTTTCCTCATTTTTCTAAATACTGATTGCTGTATTGCAGTGAAAAACAGAATATTGATGAGCATTGTGGTTTCTAAGCCAGATAGATCACTCGTATAAGGTCCTTTTAAATAGGCATCCCTTTTCCAGTCTGTCCTTGCAACAGATGCTTTGGGAAACTTTGTAAGGAATGGCTATCTGTAAATTTTCTAGTCTGAAAATGGTGGCTTTTTGTTATTAAGACAGCCTGGTCTTAATCATCAGTTTTCATCATCAATCTTAAGAAAGGTACCTAGACTGTGTTGGGTGCTGTCAGATACTTTGCTCAGTATTTCTACGTGCATTTTGTTATTTTATTCTTGAAAAAAAATATGAGTAAGGTATCGGTATCCCTATTCTGTCGATGAGGTAACTGAAGCCCTGTGAGATTAAAGGATTTGTTTAATGCTGTATATGCACTGTATGGTAGAGAAGAAATGTGACCTTAGAGATTTTGTGTATAGTCCATCTCAGAGGTCAGCAAATCAATAGCCCATGAACTAAAACTAATTTTTACCCTTTAAATGCTTGAAAAAAAGTACAAATGAGAATAATAATTCATGGTATGTGGAAATTCTGTGAAGTTCAAATCTCAGTGTCCATAAGTGGAATTTTATTGAAACACAGCCATATAACCACTTATTTCCATTACTATCTATGGTGATTTCATGAATAGTTGTGACAGAAATTATCCGGCCAAAAGTATTTACTATCTGGCCATTGCAGAATGTGTGCTGACTCCTGATCTTCACTAACCCATGTGCTGTGCCTCCTGCCCGCATCAGACGCCCCTCTCAGCTGGGCACCTGCCCACATTTCCCTCCTTCCGTGCTTGGCGTTCCTTAAACATTTGTACCCGCTGGAAATCTCAAATTCTTTCCCGGCAAAATCACACCTTACTCATTTCCATTTTGAGAGTTGTGTTTGCAAGCAGCCAAAACCTGTTTCTTTTGGACTTTTGAAAATGAGAACCCATGAACTCGAATTGGAAGCACTGGGGGGTTCCTCTCAGTCACAAGTTCGTTTAGGACAAAGCCCACCTTGTCAGTCAGAACCTACCTCTCTACTCTGTCCTTCCCCTTAATCCAGGATGCAAAGTCTACAGAATTCCTGCCCCTCCCGCCCTGTCCGGCATTGCCCTCCAAACCTCCTGCTTCACCGGCCAGCCTGGAAGTGGAAGAGCAAAGACAAGCTCTGTCTGGTCTGTCGTGGAAAAGAGTGGTGGTCACAGTGATTGAATCGTCTTAGGTCATCTGTCCAAATGTCCTCAGCCTAATGTCTGTGGCCAGAAGAACATACACCCTGATTGGTTCAGAGAGGCTCGGGCTCACCCCGAGCCATCACTGCGGCTCCAGAGATGGGGCTCCTTTGTTGGTGTGAGTCATTTAGTGCCAAGCCCTACAGGGTAAGCACCTGGACGGCCAACAGGGAGGAACTTGGGGTACGATTAAGAGGAAGAAACGGAGGCATCAGTGCTGAGAAGGTCCCGACAAATGTCCACACATCTGCCTTCCTTAAAGACTTGCAGACTTCTGTCCTCTAGTGGCCTCTGTCTGATGGCTCGAATTATACAAAGCTGTATATATTCTCTCTCTCAGAAAGTGCTACCACTTGATATGCTTCAGGTTGTCAGAGTAGGTTATAATTATTGATTCCTGCGCTGCAGGCTTGAAACCTGCTCACCTAAAAATTCTCCTTTAAGGAATCCTCATGTGATTTTAAAAGCATATTTTATTATCCTTTTTAGGAGAGTGATTGATATTACGTGTGAGCTACCAGAGTTCTTAAATGTGCTGCTCATCCGTCTCCAAATGTAGTCTCTTGAGTAGACGGCGTGGTGAGGGACAAGGCACAGTGCTCAGGATGGTGGCAGCGTCAGAGGGAGAGGAGAAATAGGGAATCTGTCTTTCACACTTTACTCCAAAAAAAAGTTATGTATTTTACATTTTTTTGTGAAAAATTTTATGATGCACTAAAATTTTTTTCCTCACATCAGAGTGGCAGGATCAAAGTATCTGTCTTATTCACCAGAATACATGCAAAAGATCTCCACAGCCACACTTCTTCGTTGCCCAAACCTCTAAATATTATAAATACAGCCATTAGTAGAATGCAGCCATTAGTAGAATAGATACATGTTCACATAATGGAATTCTGTGTGTCAACAAGGAGGAAAATTATATATAGGTGAACTCGATCGTATGGGTCAATCTCACAAACAGCACATTAGCCCGAAGAATTCAGACAACAGAGTATATGATCCTGTTCATTTCAGATGCCAGACTCCCCTGTGATGTTAGAAATCAAGACGGCAGATATCCCAGGAGGCTTTGAGAGAGACTTCTGGGTGCTGGTAGTGCAACTGTTTTCTTTGATTTTGCCTAATTGTTGGTTACTAGGTGTGTTCCTGTGAGAATTCATTGATATATATTTATAAGATGTGCAGTCTTCTTTATATATATTAAAATACAATATTAAAAGTTAAAAAGGACGTGTGAAGTAGACTCTGTCAGGATGCCATAGTGTGCTCTGGGTTTTCCTGCATCTCTGAGGTGAGGCAGTGCCTGGGGTGAATGTGTTGATTGAGGTCGGATCTACCTGCGTGCAGGTAGTGGGAACAGACCTTCTTTCTGTGGAAGGAATATGGTGGGGCCTTTGGCTTACCCAGTGGTGGCGAAACTATGAACGCGTGCTGCAGAGGGCTGTTTATTATCACTGAAAGCTCTAAAAGGTTTGCCGTGTCTGCCCTAGACCGAAGCCCCAGCTGAGCTAAGCAGCTGTGGTTGAAGCACTAGTAAACTCTGGTCAGAAGCTCTTGTTTGAAATACCCACTTGTAGTCTGGCGCGATGCAGAGAAATCTGTGACCTTGACCTTGGCTGGACATTCTCAGCCTTAGCAGGGACGCTCCAGATCCGGCCACTGTTGGCTCCTACACAGAACGAAGGGGGTTTCTCTGACATCATGAAATCATTTCTCCTTCCCTGATGGGAAAAATGAATTAACAGGCATTCACTTTGTACTACTCTTTCCTCTCTGGGCTGATTGCTGTGACTTCTTGGTCTAGAGATTCATAATATTTGTGCTGGAGTTTCATCTTTCAAGGAGAAAAGCGTAAGTAACTGGAGTTTCTACCAACACAGGAAGAAAATACTGATTTAGCCTGCTAAGTGAATACCACAGATGTGCATTACTCTGCCTCAAAATGAGGTTTTCTTCCTCTTGAGGAATTTTTTTGAATGCCCTCGAATTTGCCTATTAAAGTTTCTTGTTAATTGGCCTTTGGGTGTGATGTTCCTGTCCCTGTCTTTGAGCAGGTCGGTTTCTCGGAGCTTTTCATCATTTTCTCGGCCACACTGTAAATGTCCTCCATTTGTCATCGTCTGCCTTGGTCTTGCCAGTCGAAAGGATGCACCCTGTTTCGAAATGTGTTTTCAGTGATGCTGAAAAAGGAGACAAGCAAGGCTGCTTACTTTCTAGTATTTGGTATTTCACTTCTGTTTGCATCCTGGTGCTGTAATGAAATATCATGTGGAGTTCTCATAGGGCTGATAAGCCACCCTCAGCCCCTAAAGATAGCTCTGTCTGTGCGTTACTGCTTTCCAAGAAAATCCCTGTCATTATGCAGAGTGTTATGCAGTTCCTTTCAAATCTAGTCATTTGCATTTTTCGCCTTTGAAAAGGCAAATTTGCTTTGAAAAGTGTAATGAAATGTGCCCAAATGAAAAATGGGCCCTGAGGATGGCTGGTGCCAGCATGGGGCTTTAATTAAATGATTAGATGGCAATTTGATATGACCAGCTTTTGAACTGCATCATGTTATCATTCAGCTTTGGGAAGGGAAATAGCAGCTCGACCTTTGGAAATACTGAAAGATAATATGAACTTTGCTTCTAACCATGACAGAACTATGTACAGAAAGGCCTTTTCCAATTCTCTGTTCATCTGTCGCCAGCCCGTTCTCCAAGCTATGGTGGTTCCTCACACTTCCTGTCCTTGTTCAAGCCATGTCCTTTAATACTTTGCGACTTGACACTGTCTCTTCCTTCTACCTGGAGTCTCCTTTGCACTTCTGGCTTCTCTAGTGAAACTTTTAATATTCTTTCAAAGCCAAGTTCTCTTAACACCCCTCTCCATTTATCAGAATCCTTTTAAATTCCTCTAGCTTGGGAGCTAGTTGGTCTTCCTCCTTGTTCAGAGATTTGTAAAGCACACTCTGTCTGTCTCATTTTTGTAAGTCAAGTCAAATTGGAACATTGCCCAGTTTATGATTCACTTGCATACTGTCCCTATCTGCCTTCGCTCTACAGTGGCAGTTGAACGGTTGCAACAGAAAACACTCAGATTTTGGAATATTTACTATTTGGCCTTTTACAGAAAAAAAAGGGGGGATGTTCATTTAAAGGTAGCTCCAAGGAGACGAGAGGGGCCCATTTTTGTCAAGCTGCTATCCCACCATGTACAGGTGGGCAAGAGTTTTTTATACAAGGAAACACAGGGAGGTAGCGCAGAGCTTGGAACTGGTTTCATTGCTTTGGGCCATTTTCATCAGTTGGGCCTCCTCTTCCATGGGGCGAGGAGACTGGGCTGGCCTCCTGCTGACAGCACCTGCATTTTGGGTCACTTTCTCTGCTGAGGAGAGGAGGGGTGTTGGTTATGGGCTCAGGAGGAGGAAGTTTGAGGTTGCTTATCTCTAACCGAAAAGTAAAAGAAAACAGAATCTAACTTTTAAAGTTGCCTTTGTAGTGCTGGCTACATTAGGATTAATTTTTTAGGTATTCATGAAAATATCAGATCAATCCCAGAGTTTAACCTAATGATCTCTCCTTGTTATTTTTGCCTAATGCCTAATAAGAGCTTAGTATGTTCCTGGTGCTGTGCTAAGAGCTTCGCATCCCTTCTCAAATAGCTGGTGCCACCCTTGGGAGGCAGATAATTTTATTACTCTCATTCTACAGAGGAACACGTAGGGCACGCACATAGGCTGGTTACACAGGTCCTGTCAAACTAAGGCCAAAATTGTATTTTCGGAGTTCTAAAACTTGGTTTGTCTCCGTCACGTAGACTACAGGGCTCTGGGCCATTTTTCAGTTCATAAAAGAAAACAAAGCATTATTTCCCTGAGCTTTCCAAAGTATCTGTCTCATCAGTAATTACAGACAGATTTTTATGTAAGTTTCTTTACTGGCTCTTGAAACTTGGCTCTTGAAAAAGAGGCATTTTTTGCTTCTAGAGCCATTAATTGGTGTTCATCTTGAGCTAATTGTGGCAGTACGCACACTTCACAAAACAGTGCACAGATGCACGTGCTGGAAGCGTCATAGCTAAATGGGTGAGACATGAATAATAAAAACAATGGTAAAATCAACATTGCCAAGATGTCCTAGATTTATGGCGCTATTTGTCTCGTGACCTGAGCTTCCGGTAAGAGCAAGACTCAGTGCCCCATCTGAAAAACAAAGATAAGAAACTGTTATTTGCGGGTACCTTAGAGTTCCTTTTTCAGATTCAGTTACTGTAGTACGAAACGTACATAACATGGATGGTTGGTCTGTTGAGTTTGCAGGGCAAACGTCAGGACTGGAACAGTTCCCCGGCCGACTTCGCACACTGTATGAAGGCTGTCTGGAGGAAGACAGTGCGCAGATTTTAAGGATATGTAGAGAGAGATTTATCATAAGGAATGGGCTCATGTGATTATGCACAGTGGCAAATCCCCAGTCCTGCATTCGGCAAGCTGGTGACCCGTGGGTGATGACATGTAGTTCTAGCCTAAGTCTAAGGCCTGCCTGGGACCTAGTAGACAAAATTATGTAGGTTCCATTCTGAAAGCCAGCAGTTTTGACACCTGGAGGAGCCAGTATTTCAGTCTGAATCGTATAGGTGGACAAGGTCAGTGTCCCAGCTCCAGCAGACGAGCGAGCAGAGTTCTTCCTTACTCAGTCTTTTCGTTCTATTCATGTCTTCACCTGATGGGATGAGCCCCAGCCATTTTGAGGAGGGCTTTGACTATAGATTCTAATATTCATCTTATCCAGAAACACCGATGCTGTCACACCAAGGAGGATGTGTACCTAAATATCATGTCAACCATCACAAGTCCATCCCACATCAGCCTGGCACCTACACACAGGTCTTTAAACTATCCTTGATCTCTAAGTGTAGATGAAAATAAGACCGTAGTTCCACCCAACACAATATATTATCCTGCATACAAGCCAAAATGCGCTGACCGTTTTCCTGGAAGAGAAGGTAGAATTATAGGATGATGTTTAATCTTCTTGATATACCAGAATTTAATTCTGTGTTGTAGAATTAGCAGTACTTAGGCCAGGTGTGGTGACACATGCCTGTAATCCCAGTATTAAGGAGGCTGAGGTAGGAAGATCATTAGTTTAAAATTAACACAGCCAGAGCTTGTCCTCCTAAAACACCAAAAAATAAAAAACTAATAATAATACTGAAATAGTATAAAGTCAGTGTATTGTATGGTATATGATAAGGAATGAGATAAGAATGAAAAGAGAGAATACAAGGATAAAGGTATATACATACAATAATAAAATAAGGAGGAAATATTTAGGACGGTTACAGGCTTTGCTTCTGTAACTGCTCACACTTTGGTGGCTGGTATTTACACCCTCCTCCTCACTGTGTATTAGGTGCATATTCTCTGCCTTTGGCATGTATCTGCGCTGTTTTCTGGAGTAACTCAAGCCTTTACCTCTGAAGGGTCTGGCCCACTAGTGGTTGGTCCTACCAGGATTGGGCCGTGGGAGTTTTCCACCAGCCTCAGTCACGGGGTGCATCCTGCTAAGAGACACCTGAAGAGATGGCTCTTGTTCTGGCCATTCTCTCTCCTACCCTCTTCACGGGGCAATATCCTCCTTGCCCTGGGTTTTCTGCATCACTCCCTGCAGCCAGCACAGTGTTTCCCTTCTTGCTTGTTGATTCGGGTGAATGAGGAGCCTGAAAATGGCCAGGCAAGTCTTCAGCTGCAGTTCAGCACAATCGTGAGTCTCCAGGGGAAGCATTTCTTCTTCTGGAACTAAAATCTCTAGGCCAGTAGAGCATAAGATTACAGGAACATAAAGAAAAGCTCGCTAGGGAGTCGCTGGGGATAACTATATGTGATGCTACCCTCATCCACCCTCTTGATTCCTGAACCATGTGGCAGTGGGAGAGGCTCCCTGGCTGAGAGAGGCAGCAGTGTGCACCATCAGTTGCTCATGCGGAGCATATACAGCCTTCTGGAGAGTCTTGCGCCAGTCTTGTGAGGCGCTGCCACCAGGCTGACAGTGTAATTGAGTCTTCAAAAAGCCCAGCACTGTTCTATCAAACTAGCTGCTTTCAGGTAGTGAGGGAAATAGTAAGACCAGAGAATTCCATGGGCATGAGCCCACTGCCACAGTGCTTTGCTGTAAAGTGAGTTCCTTGATTAGAAGCAGTGCTGTGTGGAAAACCATGACAGTAAGGCATTGTCTAAGTCCTTGGGTAGGCATCTTGGCAGAAGCATTGTCTGCAGGGAAGGCAGATCTATATTCTATATGCCATAATAGTAAGAGTCAAACCGGCTGCTGATGGAAATGATTCGGTATGAGCAGCCTCCCATTAAGTGGCTGTCAGTCATCTTAGGAAATGGTGACATCTCGGGATGTTTCTGCTGCTGGCCACCTGGTTATCAGGGATAGCAGGTCAGCCTTGCTGAGTAAAAGTCCTCATCGCTCAGCTCCTGTGTAATTGTCGCCTACATTGTGAGCCCACTAGGAGGTGACAGAGGTGGGAGAAAAGACTGACTGGTGTCCCCGGTGTAGGTAATTCTTTCCAGCTGACTATTAATGTCTTCCTCCTCTGAGGTCATACTTTGGTAAACACTCACATAAATATCCTTATTTTTTTTCCCATTCAGAGAGGTTGATCCACGTACCTCTTACCCACATTTCTTTGTCAGCAAGTTATAATCATGTTTCTTTTGAGTTCTTGAGTGTACAGGCAGACTCTCGGCCACAGTGGATGGCTAGCTCTGTAATTTCCTGCTTCTAATGTGAATGAATCGGTGCACCGGGAGGGTTTCTTCTCACCACTGCTTTGAGCAGTGTCCCTGAGGGACCTGTGGGTGAATCGGTGCTGTAGCTGTCCGCGTGGGAGTAATCCTGCACATGGGGGATCTGGCCTAAGTCTTGAACCAGGCCTAAGTCTTCTCTTCCTTCGTCTCCCTATCACAGGGAACTCCTCGCGCGTGAATACTCGAGATCCACAGCCCTAATCCTAACTCCTGTTCCAGCTCGTCGGTCACAGCCACATTTTGGTTCTCCTGGAGTTAGTACTGGTCCACAGCTAGTCGTCTCTGAAAATTCTGATTAATTCCTTTTTTCCTGGCACGGAGTTAACCTGGTAAAATGCCGTAAGTGCCTTTGAAGAAGGCCGGAAGAAAAATTAACAGTATGCCTTTTTAACAATCTATTGGGATCCTTCTTTGAGGGGACCCAGCCTCCCCTTCGCTCAAAGTATCTAAGTCTGTAAACTGGATGAGGAACTGTGGCTGTTTTTATGATTCAGTTTAGACTTTGTTTGCTTGACCTAGAGCTTTTCTGTTTATACAGATCGTGTTCCTCTTCTAGAACACAGTGATCCAGCAGCCAGTGACATAGTTCTGTCTGAGTCTCTCTCGATTGTTGCTTTGCCTCCGCTCTTCGTTGTAGTAGTGCCTTCATCCAACTTGCCTTTGGTGGTTGAGTACCGCCACCGGCCCTACCCCCCTCCAGGGCCTAGTTATTAGACTGCATGTAGGTTTCCCGATTTAGTGGCTGTAGTTTCCACAGTAAGATCTGGCTTGCAGGGTGATTATGGAGCTCTTCAAGGACACTAGGTCTCCCCTTCCGATTTATTTCTCACTGTGTTGGCGAAAGATGTGTCTTCTGCACACAGCCATTGAGGTTGCTAGGTCTTAAATGACACATTCAGTCTGACATTCCAGTCATTTCATATAAAGACAAGTCTGCCTGGTCCACTTGTGTGTTTCTGCCACCGTTATCCTATACCCTGTGTGTCCATTCTCACATGCATTCCCTGGGCTTATGTTCGTAGAAACTAGAAAAGCAAAGTAGTTCTTTTGGAGTGCAGTGTACCCTACTTCATCACAGAGGAAGCTTTGTACCTCACCTTCCGAGCCAGGGGGACTTGGGTCTAATTATAAGTCTAGAAGCAGAGAGGGGTGGTGAGGTGACTCCTGAGGAGAATAAGCATTGTTTTGGGTAGAACGTGCCTCAGAGGGCGTCCTTCAGGCAATGTGGGGTTAACCCCTCCAGATAGGAGTAAAGAGTCCTCTTTCCACTCGAGGTGGACATCTTCCATGGGTGAAGAAAATTCACCAGAATTTCGAGGCTCAGTGTTCTTATCTTCGTCAAAGTTTCCCTACACTTCCCCATTCCGCCTCTCAACATCTCATTCCTTCCAACGAATGTCCTCATTTTAACACTAGAATCCCCATCAGGCCGCAGGAGAGTTCAGCTTGTAATTTAAGCAAGATGAGAATCCATATCTGGCTTTTAGCAACATCAGCCATAAAGCTGTAGGAGAAGACGGTCTTCCTGAGGGCGCACATAGACACTTTGAAGGCATTTATGTGGCTGGAATTTTGAGTCTCTGTGCCTTTCTTTTTTAACCTACGATACTTGTGTAGAGACAATAGGAAGACCCAGCTCTTCCTACTACATTCGTAGTTTAGCAGAAATGTTAAAAAGTACCATGTACATAGTCACCTACCTTCTTGGTTTTTATGGATCATTAGTCGGGAGTATCTGCTATTGGTATTTTCCATATCTCAGTCACTAGGCAATGCCCTGGACCATCAGTGCTTTATTTATTAGTAGAAAGAGAATTATTACTATTTTGAAATCTAATTAGATTATAAAAACCAATTCCAGAAACACTATAATGAATTCATAAAAGTTACCCTTCGTGTTCCATTCTTTTAAACTGCTCTTGGGACCAGAATTTGCATAGTGAAGGATCTCCAGAGAAACAGAGTCAGCAGATCGTGTTAAAAGGGGTCAGCTCACACAGTTATGGATGTCGAGATGCCCTAAAATCTGCCCTCCGCAAGCTGGAGACCAGTGAGAGCTGAGGCGCCGCGTCTGCATCCAAAGGCCAGGTGCTAGGAGAGCCTGTGGGAGCTGGCCAACCCGTGGCACATGTGTTACTTGCTTTTCTTTTAACACAAAAGGTGTTAATATGTGAATTGTTTTGCTAAACTAAAACCTCAGTATTCAGATTTAATTGCAGTGTTGGCCCTTTGGGATAAAAATGTGGGTTTTTGGTTGCAGTTTGGGTACTCTAAAAGGTCCACCATCCCTGGCCTGTGGTAAGTTCTGGTCTGAAAGCTGGCAAACTCTAGACCTAAGAAGATTCAGCCCGAGTCCAAAAGTGAGGAAGGACATGTGCCAGCCCTGCCATTTGGGTAGGAGGAGTTTCCTCTCACTCAGCTTTTCTTTTTTGCTATTGAAATTTTCCTTTAGTTGATTGGATGAGGCCTGTGTGCTAGGGAGAAGAGCCTGTTTCATTCGGTCTGTTGACTTCCTGCATATGTAGAGCTCATCCAGAAACACCCTCACAAACATCCAGATAGTATGTGGCAAACATCCGGGCCCTCATGGACTGTCTTAGTTACTTTGCTCATCGCTGAGACAGCATACCCTGACGCCCAGAGTTCCAGAAGGGAAGGTCGATTTGGCTCACAGTTTGTAGAGGTTTCAGTTTACCGCTGGCTGGTTCCAAGGCAGGGTGGCCTGGCAGAGGACGTCACAGAGCAGAAGACAAGCAGCAGCAGCGATACACAACAAGCAGCAAGCGACTTTCTGTCCCTTAGATCTCATCCAGGTCGCCCGGCCTTGGGGCCTGTAGCACTCACGCCTTTAATCCCAGCATGGCACCCCCATCCCAGCCTCACACACCCCAGATCCTGCCAGCTCCGAATAGCCCCACCCGTGATCGCACGAGGCGTTGGGGCGACATCCAGATAGAAGCCACAACATGTGCCTTATAAATATATGACGCTTTAGTATACATAAGAGGATTCCACGAATGTAAAATATTTACAACAGTGGTTAAACTAGAGTAAGTGTTACGTATTTTCTGATGTTCCCCAAGTGTATTTAAAGTATTCTTGACTAGAGCTGGCTCATAGCTGATCATATCCAACTCAGCATGTAATACTTCACATGTGAACACTTGACCAGAAATTTCAGTTCTAATATTATCTGTGAAAACATTCCATGCTGAGGTGTAATGAAAATGTTTTTGACTTTCAGGTTCTGCTTTGTGAAGAATCATTACTAACATATTATGAGAACTTCCAGATGTGTTGATAATTGTTGTGAGGACTGATTTAGAGCAGCTATTTCTATTGCATGTTAGTGCGTGTGGAGGAGAATGAGGTTTCATGGACACACATATACATACATGATGCCTGTGTACTTTTAGATCTGTCCTCACACTGTTCTGCCAGTGCCTTGGTGTTCATTTGTAAAAACATTTATAATTTGAGCAGAATTTTATGAACAGGAAAACAAAACTGTTCAACTAATAATTATCTCTTCATGCTCTGCTGTTAATCAGCCTCCAGGGCGAGGGAGATTGGCAAAATAAGAAAAGATAATATGACCACAGTCCTTGCCCTCAAACAGCTGAGTTACTTACAAACACAGCCATATAACAATTAATTGGCCGTAGCAGGCCTATAAGGAATTAAATGTAAAGTATGGAACATTGACAGTAAGCACAAATGTAATTCAGAGGAGTAGGAATCAGTAGTACTGGTGACAGTCAGAGGAGGCTGACACTGGAGTAGTTCTATTTCCACCCTGAAAATTTACATCACTCTTTTCAGTATCCTGCTGAGATTCCCTCCTTGCCCCCGGTCCACCTCGCCCACCTGCCGCAACCTGTGGAGGAGACCTGCCTGGTGCTGAAGAGTTCACGTCCAAGTCTTAGCCGCTCCTTGCTGTCTCTTCTAAATCTCTCACATACCTTACTAGTTGGCAAGAGGTGATGTCATGGTCTTGGCAGCTGGCTTGTTTCAAACTCGATTACTTTTGAAGCTAGAGAGATTTGTGACCAATGGAACACTGAGTTAAAAAGAAGAAAGATTCAGATTGGGATTCATTCTGCTTCCGGGAAAGAAATCAAAACCACAAATACATGGAGATTCTTCTCTGACAGTTCTTGGTTGCTTACTCCTTGAATTTGTGCAAGTGACCACGTAGGCCCTGGCGTTCATTTTTCTCATCGCGCACGTGTCCCCCATATTAGTTTCTTAGGGCTGCCGTAACAAATTACTGCAAACTTTGTTTTTAAACAGGAGACTTCTTTTTCCCCAGAGTTCTGGGGGCGAGAAGTTGACAGTCAAGCTGTTCACAGGGCCGCGCTTCCTCTGAAGGCTCTAGGGGAGAGTTCTTCTTGGTTCTTTTCAGCTCACGGTGATTGTACAGCTGCCTCTGTCCTCATGTGTCTTCCTGTGTGTCTCAGTGTCTTCTGCTCTTCTTATAAGGACACTTGTCATTGGATTTAGAGGCCACCTCATTAATCCAGGATGATCTCATCTTAGGGCCCTTCACTTGATTTTAACTCTAGAGACCTTTTGTCCAAACGATGTCACATTTACAGTGACTGAGGGTTACACATTGGATAGACCATTCAGGGGTTACAGTGCAACCCACTTTTCCTCCCTTTATGCGCCTCCGGTTCCTTCAGAGAGTGGAGAGGAGCAACACTTTTGCTCGCACAGCACTGCCGAGACCCAGAGGTCCAGGGGTGTGTGTGATGAAATGTGAGTGGCATGACTAATTCTGAGATTGTGTGAAGAATTTTTGTATCAGTTGCTCTTCTATTGCTGGATAGGCACCTCACTGAACAAAAGAAGCATAAGTCTTTATAATTGAAGTCAGTTCTATTAAATTAATACTTTATCAAGGTGTCCAGTGATTTTTCTACTTTTGCTAAAATGCTAGCTCTCTTCATTGCTTCCGATACCATCTAGAACATGAGTTATGAAACACGTACATTTTTGTGCATCAGATATCCAGTCTGAAGAGCAAGGTCGATTTTGGATGAGTGGCTTTTTTCTGTTTTGATTCACATATCCCTCGTATTCTAAATGTGTATTGTAGGATAAAGCTGTCAGAAGTCTACAGTGTGACAGACATGCCTACCTTGTTTCATCTTTACCTCCATGGCCAATTCAGTACTTGGCCTATGAATACTTTGTTGAATGAATAATGTTCTAGGATGATCATAGTTTTCAAGTAGAATAAATAATGTATTTTGAGACCAAACATGGCCACTCTCTACTGTTTGTGCTGCGATATTGTCTCTGTTCTTCAACATGTTCTTTTGTTTTCTGGTGATGTAATGAGAAGTCAAAGAGGGTGCCCGAGAGCCTTTGGCCTAAGATCCAGAGACTTAGGTTTTTGTCCAGAATCTTACTGTTTTCTTCATGCTTGTTGTATGACCTCGGGCAAGTACTTCTCTGATGCTCTAGATCAGTGATGGCGAGCCGCTTAGAACTTCCAGTGACAAACAGTGGGCTGTGGCACATGTGCTGTAGGTTTACTGCTGCTCTCGATTCTCATGCACCGTACTTGTTTCTTCAGCAAATGTTTGCGTATCTGCTGGAAGCCAGGTATTATTCTAATGCTGATCAGAAAACAGTGAACAATAGATCCAAGTGTTATCACTCTCAGGATTTCTACATAGTACAGGAAAAGTGATTGTAGATTCAGAAATATAGAAGGCTAAAACTGATCAGATAAGTGCTATGGGGAAAAAGAATAGGTATGGAGAGTTCTAGGAATGAGAAAGTGGTATAGTTTTGAGTGAGGTGGTCAAGGAAGACCTCCCTGAGAAGTGATGCTTAGAAAGATCTAGAGTTGAAGCAGAAAGGCTGCCTGTGTCTGGAGGAGGACTCTTTCGTGTGGAGGAGAGCAGCGAGGTGGAGAGTCCCGCAGTGGGTGCAGTAGTGCGCTCTCACATCCTCCTGTTCTGCCGAGGCCCTCGGTGCTCAGCTGCTGGGAATGTCCACTGAAGACTCTCTGTAGAATCCTCTCTATGCCTGGCTCTCCACGGAAGAAAGCCGCCTCTACCCAAGGCGTGTTTGCTCCCCAGGGACGGCCCGCCTGCAGTGCAGAGTGACCGATTCACGTGGGAGTGCAAAGCCTGCCCCCCTCCCCTCACCTCCGGGCCGCAGTTTGCAGGTTGCATCTGTGAAGAGAGTTTCACTGGGCTACAACTCAGGTGTCCACAAGACTTCCTGTCTGTCTGGAGGCCCTGAGCAGAATACATTTCTGTGCGTTTTTAGTTTCCAAAGGCCACCTTCGTTCCTTGGCTTCTAGTTCTCTTCTTACATCTTCAAAATCACCAACAGTGAGTCTAGTCCTCTCACGTTGTATCTCTTGGACCCTTGATGAAAACATTAGGTCCCTCCAGATGGTGCAGAATAATCTTAAGGCCAGCTGAATAGCCATCTTAGTTCCATCTACAGCCTTAGTTCCTCTTTAACATATAATTTATTCATAGGTTTGGGGGTTAAAATGTCGACATCTTTGGGAGGCTAATATTCTGCCTACTGCAGGTGGGAACATGAGCACAATGTCTGTGGTAAGAAGACGTAGTGTAGATTCAGAGTAGAAGGCAGAGTGGATTGGCATGTGGCAAGGTAGGTAGGTACAATAATAGGAACTTACAGAAGTTCTTTTCTGATTTAACTGTTCTCAGTAAGCAAATATGTAAGCTCAACTCCTGAGAGGCACCAAGGATTTAAAAGAGAGAAGTTACCAGCGTTGTCTTAGGAGCATGTGGTAAGGTTGCCACGGCACGATGATGGTACTTCAAGGCCGTGCTGAAAGCTGTCTTCCTGTCTCATGCTAGGCTTGTGATGGATTATGAATACTGTACTAATAAATGTTCTTTCTCTCTCACTGTACTGGGGATTAAATCTAGGCTTTGCACACTGAGCTACATCCCAAACCTCTTTAAAATTTTGTTGTTATTTATTGTTGTTATTTCGAGACAGAGTTTTACTAGGTTGCTAAGTTGCCTGGCCTGGGCTCGAACTTGTGATCCTCCTGCCTCAGCCTCGCAGAGAGCTGGGACTGCAGATGTGCACTGCAACCCACAGCTGTAAAAGTTAACTTTCAGTGTTTTGTTTACTAGCACTGGTCTCTTTTCTATATGTTTATGCGTGTAAACTGTATCCTCACAGCAAGGCTGGGAGACAAGTAGTGGGATTGTCATCTCCATCTGAATGATAGTGACATTAGGCCTGAAGAGTTAAAGTGCCCACGGTGTCCCAGCTGGGCAGTGAGGGAGTTGAGATGTACACCCAGGCAGTCTGAACCCAGGGACTGCACATTTCACCACTGCTGTGGTTTGGATGATGAAGTTTCCAAAGTTCTGTGTGGAATGGGCTTCTTCCCCAGGATGATGCCTCTGGCAGGTGGTAGAGCCTTTATAAGGTAGTGGGGTGTAGTGGGAATTAAGTCATTGGAGGCCTGGCCTGGAAGAGGACAGTGAGATTCCAGCCCCTTCCTCTCTTTGTTCCCCAGCTCCTCTTGGGGTAAGCAGTTTTTCTGTGCTACATGCTCCTGCCATGATGTGCTTGCACCACTGTGGGCCCAAAGGACTCGGCTAACCAACCTTTGTGAGCCAAAGAAAATCTCTTCTCTCGATAAGTTGATCATCTCAAGTATTTGTTACAGTGATGGAAAACTGCCTCGCACAGCCATGATTCAGTTCTTTTGTCCATTGCAAAAGAGAGTATGTGTTAAATTTCCAACTGGGTTTTGTCCCTAGAGGAATAAGACATTGACTTCTACTAAAAAGGAGAATAATATCTCTTACTGTATCTAATATAGGCAGGCACTGTATATCCACTGAATAATTATACATGATGGGAACATAAAAAATAGTTTAAAAAAACATGAATCTTGGAGTCAGAGTGTCATTCAAGTCCTAGTTCAGACATTTCTTAGAAGAATTACGACACCTAACAAGTCAAAGCCACAGTTTCTTTATGTGTGAGATGGGGTTAATCATTGTGCCTGTCTTAAAGGATTGCTGTGAAGATGAATTAAAATAGTGTATGGAGGACTCTGTTGGCTTTTCCCCTAGAAAGTACATAAATGAAATATGAGATATAATTCTGATAGATAAATGCTGTGTGGAGGGCTGGTGGTAGTTTCCCAATCTTCAAGAAAAATATTTCACACAATCCCAAACCAAATTTGGGAGTTTGTTCTGCAGCGATCTCACCCACCCTTGGATTCTCTCTGCGCCACGTTCTCCTCTTAGGATTTCCATCATCGTAAGTGAAGGTCAGGCAAATACAAGTTCATTACAGCTGTAGAAATCTTATGGTACCACTTAGTTACAGTGAGGTCATTTTTAGGAATCCAACCTCGTTTCTTAGATTGATGTGACATGGCTTAGCATATTAATCAGTCTTTCACTGTCATCTGCCATTTTTCTTCCCATTTCTTCATTCATTCACTTACTTCATTTATATTTATGACCGAGACCCAGTGCCAGAGCCCCGGGCCACTGATGTCTCTTTCAACCCTCCTTGAGGTTCTTTCCATAGGATTCTTCCAACTCTGGCTGGAAAACACACCAAATGGAATTTCTTAATATGTCTTCAGTTCCATGCTGCTTGTAATAGAGGGGGTGTGGGTACTTGCATCTCTTTGTGGAATAGTTCTCTTTGGGTAGTCTTTAGCCAGTTATCCTGAGACCAACCGATTTTAGGGTTTGCAGAGCCTTGAGTTACATTTCCTTGGCTTTGATTTTGAGAGGATTTTGTTGAATTGTCTTTAAAATAACTTTGGGTTGTCGGAATTCAGTTAAATGATGAATAACATTTTAAATATTCAGTGTTTTAGGAGGTATTTTTTAAATGTCATTTGACAGTCTTAACCATACCTTTAAGACTATTTTAGTAATGTATTCAGTGCTAACTGTGTAGTCTGTATCAAGCAGTATAAGTGTCATACATATTCACTTATTTAACTCTCATAAAAGTGAATTTATTATCCATTTTTTTCCATTTGAGGAAACTGAAACTAAGACAGATTAACTTTTTATCTCAAAGTCACACACTAGTTGGTTTCCGAAGTTGTTAAGGTTTATATCTAGAATGTTCCCCAAGACTGGTGTGTTTGGATGTAGGGCTTCAGGAAGATGGTTGGATCATGAGGTGCTGTATTCGTCAGTGGATTAACTCAGAGCTGAATGCGCTCCTAGGTGGCTAGGTCTGCTTGGAAGAGGCGGGTCACTGGTGTATCTCCCTCCCCAGCTCCTCGCTTCTCTCTCTCCGCTTCCTCTGTTCTGCCACGACATACCTGCTTTGGAGCCAGCTGACCATGGACTGAAAACTTGAGGCAAAATAAATTTTTCCTCTTTAAGGTGTGAGTATCATGCATTTTGTACCAGCAATAACAAAGTGACTAACCTCTTCTGTAGGCTTCCTGGCTGCAAAGCCTTTGTCCTAATACCAGGGCTGGAGAAGATAAAACCCATTTTAGTAAAAAACAAAAGAAAAACAAAAACAAACAAAAAAAAACAAGCAAAAGCCACAATTGCAGATTCAAAAACAGTGATTTTGTGGTTCACAGAGTTTGCCAGGGAAAAATATAAAAGACCTGCCTCCTCATTGCTCTTCTCTTCCTCTTTCCCTCCTTCTTCCTCCTCTGCTTCCTCTCCCCTCCCCTCCCTCTCTGACTTAACTTCTTTCCACTACATCCCACCTCCTGAAGTTTCATCTCCTCCTGATATCACCATCGACAGGCTGTCAGACCTTCCACAAATGAGTGTTTGGGGCACACTGGACATTGCTCCCGTAATACATAATAGGTAGAAGGTTTCAATGCCCACTCGAGGGCCAGGATCCTTGCTACTCCTGTGACTGTAGCCTAAAATTCCATATCTCATGTGGACATCGTGAGCCTGTGCTGATAACATAGAGTGAGAATGGTTTGGAAGAGAAAATAATTATAAATTTAAGTATTAAAACTTTCAGAGGCACAATTTTTAACAGTACTGGAGATTGAACCCAGCAGTACTCTACCACTGATCTACATCTCCAGCCCTTTATTATTATTATTACTATTTTTATTATTATTTAGAGACCAGATTTCTCTAAGTCGCCCCTGCTGTCCTAGAATTGTGTGAGATTACTCATGTGTTCACCACGCCTGCCAGAAACACAATATTTTGTTAAAAACCTTTTCTCTCTGTTTCATTCATTTGCTGAGATTTGTGATGTCCTGTCACCGTGTTAAGGACATCGGATATCGCTTCAACTTGCCTTTTGCTGGCTTTATGTGCCTTTATTACTAAAAAGTTATTGTTGGGAGAATTATGTATCGCTTAAAGGTTAGAAAGGAATATGCTCTCCATTTTATTATAATGATTAAGATATTAATTGTACAAATTAGTGGGTTTCACTGTGAATATGCTCTCCTGTATTTGTTTAAAAATTTGTCTTGTTTTCAGATTTTATTTTTCTGTATATTTTAATTTTGGGGCAATTACATTCCAATTAGACTTTAAAAATAATCTTCCTTGGTTGATGAGTATTTATGTTTCTCATTTTAATTCAACTGCAGCATTCATTTGTATATTTTAGAAGGGAAATAATTTAAAATGTTTCCCTGAAAGTGAAAGATGGATCACTATAAATATCCAGGTAACCAGTTAATTCCTTTGGCATTTAATTTGCTGGCAATTTGACATTTCAGCCAACAAAACAAACACTGTGGTTATTTGTTACTAAAGATGCGTATGGATTAAAAGTCAAAATCACCCATATTGTATGTTGCTCATCTACTATCATGTGGCGAGGGCTTATAGTCATTGTGAAGAAATTAAGACTCAAAGTAATCAGTTGCTCTAGAAAGTGAAGCATTTATGAAACCAAGTATGGAATTTTTTTGGAAATGGTGGGATTTTTGTTGAATCATTTTTTAAATTTTTGCTTTAGTATAAGCCTTTGTAGGGTAATGCAGAGTTCAGGGGAAAACAGTAATTTTTTGAACACATGGAAGCAGATCGGTGTTTGATGTTTTAGAGTGATATATATGTATTTTTTATGTACATATAATATATATTTGGTAAATAGAAGAGCAACTCATGCAGATTGCTAGAAAGGATTAGGTAAATAAATAATTGTGGTTTGAAGACTTTCTGATTAATGACAGTCGTGATCACTAAAGATAATTATTAAGCGTTTTTTGTGTGTTAAGCACTCTATTGCATTTAATTAGGACAACGTGAAGGTATTGGGAACCGTTAGAATCTCTGTGTTTCAAATGAGAAAAGTGCACCTTTGAGGAGTTGGTTTGTGCACAGCACATGGAAATTGTGGTAGAGTCCAGTTTTGAACCACATCTGTCTGATTAAGAGCTTATTTTCCGAAATGCTCTATTTTATTCACTATAGACCTATGATACAGTACTGAACTGAGGAAATTAGTCAGGCGTAAGTGGGCTTTGGCATTCACATGGCCTTGACCGGCTTCTTCTGCCCTGCTGCTAACTTTGGTTGCCCGGGAGACTCAGAGCACCCTCAGACGGACCCTGGCTGGTGGTCTCTCTGCAGCTACTGCAGCTGCTGCCTGCAAGAGGCTGCGTCCTAGGACACACTTAGAGGTCACTGTGAGAGCAACGGGGAAATAAAATCTAGCCAGAGAGCAGTGGACTGTACTTTAGTCAAGTGTGGCAAGACCGAGATGAGAAAAGGTCTTGAGCAATCTGGAGGAATTCGGGGGGCTCAGGCACAGGTCGCTGCCTGCGAGCATCTTTCTGGTTCTGTGGAACAGGTGCTTGGTTGGACTTACAGGGTGGGTGCAAAACTCTAGCGTGTGGCACGGAAGGATGCAACTTGTGGGCTCTGTTTCCGGGGAGTGTTTAACAGACTGATTGCTGGTGAAGCCACCAAGTCTTCTGTGTTAAATTCATCAAGTGCCCTCTTCAAACCCATCACCTTAGTCTGTGCGCTGGTTCCACCAGTGCTGCTGCTGTTCGTCTGTGGCAGACCTCTGCAAACTGCTTCCAGAGTCCTTCAGGGCTGCAAGAAGTTCCACCTGCATGCACAGGGGGCCCCACGTTTACCAGCCTAGTCGCCTGGAACTGATGTGAATTCTCCAGTGAGGCGACGCGTACATTCCAGGACACGGAGCTCCTGTCCTCACGGGATTGACAGGAGCACCTGAGCCTGTGGGAGCAGTACCTGAGCTCATCTCTGCGCCCACGCTGCGCCCAGCGCGTCGGCCGCGGCCAGCTTACTGTGCGTGTTCAAGAGAAGCTTTTTCGTTCTTGGTTTTTAGAAAAACATGACTTGAGATCTAAGAAACAAAGATTATATTGCAAATAGTAGAAGTTTGCCTGGAATAACCTAATGTCTTTTCATCAAGTTTTGTTTTTTTTTTGTTTTTTTTGATACTGGGGATCGAACTCAGGGCCTTCTGCTTGTGAGGCAAACACTTTAGCCACTGAGCTAAATCGCCAGCCCTTATCAACAAGTTGTGAATATATGTGTGTGTGTGTGTGTGTGTGTGTGTGTGTGTGTGTATGATTTTACAGCATCAATTATTTATTGCTCTGTAGCACTTACCTAGTTGAATGATTAAAATGAGTCAGAATGTCATTAAATCCCCTGTGACATGTTTGATGAATCTCATGTTGGGTTTGAGAGTTTTCTCTACTAGTCCACAACTAGTAACAGCCTGGTGAGGAGCACATTTCTAGGACACATTTCTAGAGTAATCAGTCATACGAGGCAGTCTTCTGATTGTATTTACTATACTGGGCTATTAATCATCAACCACCCCAAGAGGGAACGATATATTATTCTTCTTTCTTTATTTTAGAGATAAGAAAAACTGGATGTTCGTTCAGAATTCCATGGCAAAGATGATCCCCTGTACAGAAAAGAACTCCAGATTTCCTTTTTCTTTTCTTCACTCTTTCAGGGATGTAGTCAGTGGATTCTTTATTTAGGTTGATAAAATTGAGTGCTTTACTTTCTCACAAATAATTCTTCACATAAAATAATGAGGGGAGTTCTGCCAATACTTGGACTATCAAAACCACCTGAAATTGAAGCATGTAAATTGACGCTTTGGTGTGTGTTGTGGCACATCCTGGGCTTTGGGTCCTATTTCACACCCCACAACCTTCATTGTGCCTGCTCTAGTTTCCTTGGAAGTTCTGTGTAAAGTTACCTGTAGAAGTGAATGGCTTCCTTCTCTTACATTGATTTATTGCTGTAGGCAGAGAAAACTACCTGCATGGCCAGTATTCTAGATCTCTTCTCTTTTTCTGTGGTCTTCTGACCACAGTCATATTTTCTCTGAAGATAGTTGGATCTTTCCTTTTGGCATAAACAATATTCATCACCTTCTTTTCTTTGATGAAGAGAGAAAGTAGAGGAAAGATAAGGAGCCCTTTTGGGGGGGTATTTATGCTAGGCTGACTTTTGTGGTTAGCAGTAAATTTGGATTTGCTGATATACTCTCATATACTGTAACTCTACCGTATGATTTTCTGATATACTGTAATGTACTATAGCTGTATTGTATGTTTTGCTTCACCTTACTCTAGGATACTAATTTACTTACATACATGAATGGTGTATTAATGGGTAGACCATTAATAGGACTCATTGCATTGATTAGGCTAAGACAGGGACTAAGAATGTGCAGTGTGTAACAAAGGTAAGAATGTGTGCCAGGTCTGTGACCCAAACTTCAGGCAATTCCAGAATATTGTGTAGCTAGAACAGATGGCCAGCAGCTGGGATATTTGCCTAGCCATGCTAAGAAAAGGCCATCCAGTCTTGCCTATATTCTTACCTCGCCCTGTTTTTTTGTACAGGTAGATTTACCAGTACCCCCGCACCCAGAAGACCTAACTGGGGACATTACAACAGCCCTCGCTAGCCGGGTAAGTAGTTCTGGAATTGTTTGAGACTGCTTGACTGAAAGAGGATGGCGACTCTTGAAGGTGAAATTCAGAGAATGGGTTTAAAGTCCCCCTCCTTTACATCACAACATTCAGAGAGTCTATTTGGTACATCTCTAGCCTGGACAAGAGGAGATGTTGGAAATGTGGTGTCTTAAAATTCTCCCTAACTTACGCACACCTGCGGGTAGACCTCACTTTGGCATAAACAATATTCATGCTTTGGAATTCCTCACTTTGTCCCCATAGTACACGATACTGCCTCTAATCAGACACTTCAAAACTCCCTTCCCTGTTGTATCTTAGGCTTCAGTCCACCTCACCTGCCTGGGAGCCATCTCGTTCATGGTTCTGGTCTATTACTGGCAGAAGAGGAAGGATTTCCCTAGGGGTTCTCTTTGCCTTTTATGTGTCTTCATTTAGAAGCTGGCTGTGGCTGCCTTTAAAATAGGGAAGTTCTTCCTCATGTCTCCACTGCTACAGCTAAATTTACTAAAATGGATAGGACTTGAGGAAACGAAATTTTGTTGTCTGATCTTTCTTTATGAAATGATAGATTTGCTTCTTTGAGTTTAAACATCTTTTTAAGTGTCATCTAATGCTTGCAAATCTTATAATTCTCTTAAAACAGCATGAACTCATTAAAACACAGACCTCTAGGGATGTCTCATTACCACGAAAAGCACAATGTCTGGAGGTGCTGCATATATGTGATGGTTAACCTTGATTGTGTCAACTTGATTGGCTGGGGAGTCATTCAGGTGATGGGAGGAGCACACTAGTGGGTGTGTCTGGGTGTGTGGTGGAGGAGTGACCTTGAGGTCTGTTTCTAGTCCCAGCCTTTTCTTCTCTGCTACTGTTCCCTGCTCTGCTTCCCAGCCATAGTGAATTTATCAGCTTTGCTTCTCCAGACCCTTCCTCTGTATGCTTCTGCCCTGGAGCTGCTGTACCATGGACTGAATCCACTCACAATGTGAGCCAGATTAAACCTCTTCTTCACATTGTGGGTGTTGACTGTTGTGTCCAGCAACAGGCAAGGCGACTAACACACTATACCTTTGTCAAATTCAGTGAAATTACCATTCTTTCAGTAAGGAACCCCTAATGTGATACCACGCCACTTTGGCCTCTGCATCCTGAATGTCGGTTTAAACTCCAACTTCGTAAGAAGCAAATTTTAACATTGTAGTTTAGGGTTCAAATTCTGTATCTTCCTTTAATAGCTGTGAGACTTTGAGCAAGTATCTTGTCTAAGGCAATGTTTTCTTTCTAAGATGAGGATGATAATACCCTTTCTTACTAACAAGGTTGACAACAGAATTAGTAAGGCCATGTGGGAGATAGTGCTTTATAAATGCTAGGGAGAATTCCAATCACTGTCTGACAGCATCTTGGCAGCATTTCTCTGGGGACATATCAAAAGTTTCAGGAGACCATGAGGTGTGCAAGCTCTGGGTCACTCAGCCCCTGAATTGTCATATGTACTCTTTAAGTGTGTGACCTTGGGTGAGTGATGTACCCTTTCCTCTCTGAGCCTCACTTCCCTCATTTCTGAAATGGAGTTGGTAACAGTGATCTTAAACTCTTGGAATTATAAATTGAATGAATTTGGTTAGCAAGGGTGTAATTGGTCACTTAGGGTTTCCTCCCATTACTGTTAATACTAGTTTTCATGAGATACCAGACAGTCACCGAGTATTTATTAATTTTGCATAGTTCATTCCAGTGATCAAATATTAAGCATCAGTTGGTATTAACAGTCTTGTATGGTTTTTTTCCATGTTATTACAAAGGCTAGCTTAGATTTTTACACTGAGAAGTCTGTCTGTCTATCTGTCTATCATCTGTGTATCTGTCTGAAAGAAAGAGGGAGACAGAGAAGGGGGGAGGGAGGGGCGAAGGGGAGGGAGAGGCCGGCCCTCCTGTATTGTCTTACATAGGGGGATTGACTGTGCTAACTGGCGGGCGTCTTTTCCTGGAGCACTTCTTTCCTCTAGAATTGTCCAGTGTTTTATAGGACTGGCCTAGTTCAATTCCTTACCCCCCGAGCACCTAGGGGACACTCAAGAGAACCCAGGCTGAGCTGCACCCTGCCTGGGATGAGTATCTGCCCATTTCCAGCCTGCTTCTCATTCCTGGGTCCTCAGCGCAGCAAGCGCAGGGCTGTCACGCCTGGAGGGACGTTTCCCATGTCGTGAGTGCAGGTAGAGGAGCATGTTGTGAAGCCAGCTGCCGTGAAATTGAATTACAGGTGTCGTCTTTTTCCCGGCTTAAATGTCCCATTATCGCATGGGCCTTTCTGTTTGTTTGGAACAAATAACTGCAATTTACTAGGGCGCTAAGAGATGAGGGTATAAGCAGTCAGGGGTTGTTTAAGGTTTCTATAATGATGGAAAATTACTCTTATACATTTCAAGTATGGTTTCTCTCCCAGGCGACCACATTTAAATGTGAAGAGAGGAAATGTCTCACTTTTTAATACTCCTCTCTCGGCACAGTGCTCTTTAGAAGAGCTCCAGGTTTCCTTAATGTTCCAAACTGCACACCCAATCAGTTTTATTTATTACGCTGTGGAAAGCATTCTGCAGTGACTGCAGAGGCAGCCAGGAGTGAATGGACAATTTGTTTTCACTGCCTTGATCTCTTCAGCCTGCTTCCTCTTAATTTGCTGGGGCAGCGCGGAGTTTCTGGAAGCAGGAGTCACAGAGTAGCTTTGAGGAGGGGAGTTCCCAGACCCCTTTGTCTTCCTCGCATCTGCACACTGTTGGAAGCGATTTCTGTGTCTAGACTTCTGTCAATGTATTTTAGCTTCCCAAAGAGCAGTACTATTTTCCTTTCAAGAAAAAAAAATGTACAAAATTATTGTTTGAGGGTTTTTTTTTCTTCTCTTTGAGGCTGCTCACAAGCTGATAAACTGTCTCAGTATTACTGGAGGTTGTAATGAGGTAGTGGGCATTGGAGTACTCATTTTCTCTGAGTCAAGCAAAAACAGGATAGGAAGTTGTTTGAAATGTGTATTTTGCTGAGCATGGTGGCGCATGTTTACAATCCCACCCACTTGGGAAGTTGAAGCAGGGGGATTTCAAGTTTGAGGCCAGTTTGAGCAACATAGAGAGATCCTGGTTCAAAATAAAAATTAAAGGAAGCTAGTCATGTAGCCCCGTGGTAGAGCATTGGCCTTGTATGTACAAGACCCTTAATCCCCAGCACCACCGAAAGAGAAAAAACAGTATATTTTTTTCCCTGAATGTTCTGATTTTAAAAATGAGTTACTGAGTTCTATAAATGACAACTCTCTATTTGTACTACCTGAGGTATTGGTCATGAAACGAAACTTGGAGTTAGGTGAGAGACTGTTTCTAGTTACACAAGGTGTGTGGATGCTTTTGCACTGCATACTTGAGATATTTTAGTCTTTTTTTTTTTTTACTATGAAAGTATATATGAATACATTCTTTTTGTAAAACTCCCATAATGAAGAAGAAGAGAACGATTTTGCCCTGTATCTTCATCTCCCAACTTTTTCCAAGGCCCACTAATGTGAATAAGTGTGTATCTTCTGGATGTTTTTGCAGAAACGAACATACACTGACAGATACATGGAAAAATATGTAGTTTTGCTTTATGGCTGTTTTAGTTAAAACACTTCATTTTCCTACAGTTTGTCTTTTCACCTAATCCTGTGTGATATATATCTATCTACATCAATATGAATAGATTTCGGTCAGTCTTTTTAATGGCTATTTTACGATACAGATGTACCACAATTTATTTAGTGTATTCATGGATATATAAGTTAAATTGCTTTCTAAAACAGATATTCTCATCAACAGCTGAGTATCCCTTTGTGCCCTCTCAGAGTGCAGAGCCTGTTTTTGTTGCAGTACTGCGTTATTAGACCCTTGGATTGGTCATTCTAATGACGGACCACAGCTGACGTGTGTGCACAGTGCTAAATGACTCAAATTTTGAAAGCGTGTGAGTTCTGGCCCATGCAGTTGTGTTGAGTGAAAGTGTTCATTTAGAATGAAAATAGAGTAGTGATTTTATAACCCTTTGCTAATAAAAAAAAAATCCACTGATCTGAACATACACAGTTTAATTTGTGAGAAAACTGTAGAATTTTTTAAAAATGTAAAAAAGAGTTTATGCTAATCAACTCTTGGATCATTTCTCATGAAAGTGGAAATGCATGTGTGTGCAAGAATGCTGTCTCAACATGTGAGGGAGTGGGCAGAGGATATGTGTGTGGGGGAAGGTGTAACATGCAGCACTCGTGACGATGATCTTCCGGGTCACAGTAGCCTGGGCCTGAATACTGTGCCTCCAACACTGGTGGATTTGAGACCCCTGAAGCTTCCTGTCTAAGTGGTGTTTTTTTTAGTGCTTTTTAGGTATGCAAAATAGTTGTTTTCATTTTGATCTGTCCATACACTCATGTAACATGCTTCTGTCACGTTCGTGCACACACCCTTCACCCATTCTCAAGCCCATGTAAACAGATGTAACCAGAACTTTCGTCTTGGAGCTGCCATGAGCTACCACGAGGGTGAGATGTGCAAGTGCGTGGAAGAGGTTAAGCACAGTACGGGACCCCCAGTGGTTCAGCACTGTTATGCTGTTTAGAAAATATTATTACTGTACACACTGTTGTTCACTATCCTTATGCCATCAGTCAAGTTAATTTAATCTAATCAGTTCTGCAAGTGATTCTTCCTTGCACATTTTTCTCCTGAGCTTTTAGCTAACAGGACACACACACTGAAACATAATCTGTGGTGCATCCTGACGGAGATAGAGTATGCAAGCCCCCCAAGACTCAGCCTCAGAACAGTCGAGGAAACGGAGTTCTGAAGGTGGGCACCAAGGCTGAAGTCCAGGGCTTCTGTGGCAGCCCGGACAGCAGAACAAGACCCATCTGTTAAAAAACCTTAACTAGAGCAGTGGCGGTGAACCTGTGGCATGCGTGTGCAGTGGGCCGTTTGTATCACTGGAAGCTCTAAAAGTTTCGCCATCCCTAATCTGCGGGAATCTGGGTGCAGGAGATCCCCTTCGCCTCGGCACACACTAGGCCTTCCTGTCGGGCCATCCTCTGTCGCTCTCCCCCACTGCTGTTGCTTGTGCAGCGCTCTTGACTCTCCCTGATGACAGCAGCTACAACTACACTGATTTCTCAGGGCATTGATATGATAAATGTTCTACATATTCATTTGTTCACTCGTTAGTTGATAAATGTTTATCAAATATGAATTATATGCTAAAGGCAATTCAAGCACTGAGATTATAGCATTAAGCACAGTAACATTTCTGCCTTGTGAAGGATTTATTTTGGTGAAGAATCTCAGACAAGAAATTTATAAATGACTGATATTTTATTCTTAATACAAATAAATTGATGAAAAATAAAGCCAGAAGATAGTTGGGGAATGTTGACTGTGTATCTCTCATATATATCTCTGTATACATCATTGCAAATTAAGCATCGGTGTCTCTGTTTTATAGATTAGTGAACTAATGCTTAGGGAAGTTAATAGAAAATAATAAGTAGCGGAACATCCATCTAATGTTGAGCTAACCAAAGAAGAGTTGATTATTTTAATTTGCCAAGAACTCTGGAAAGAGACAGCTCCTGGTTCTGATTAGGCACTTCAGCGATCGCAGGCTCATATATCTGTCATTTTTCTCAGCTTGGTCCTCATGATCTCAGTGTAGTTCCCATTTAGAATCGAGCTAGGAGATTTACCTGTCTCATCTGGCTCTTCTCTTGGGAAAGGTAGTACACTCTACAGAGTTCTTCTGTGGTCTTACTTGGGTGATCAGTGTTTCCTGGCCACTCCTTGAGGAGGTATTTAATGTTTTGCAATTTCCATAGTGAGAGAAAGTGAAAGGAGATGATGTAGAACATTGTAGGTGATGTAGAACGTTGGATTCAGGTTTGCCTTTCGATAAATACATGGTCAAGATTACGTGTTTCTGAGGCCAGGTCTGATTCCCAGCAACATTTTACTTCTCTAACCTCTCTCTCTGGGATTCGCGTGGAAGCGACTTTGTCTGTTAGCAGGCCCAGAGGACTAGTGTCCATGACGGCTGCCACTAAAATACTAGCAGCAGGACCACAGGGTGTCCTAATGAAGTTTGGATTGCTCTGTAGTAGATACTGGTAATGTCATTCTTTGGTCTTTTGAGTTGCAGGTACTGGACCTTGTCCCGACTCTTCCTGGTTGACGTGTGTTATCAGAAGATTGATGGTGACTGCCACATGGTCTGATGTAAATCAGAGAGCACGAACCTCCCTGTGGAAGTAATTTAGACTCAGGGTTGCAGGGGGAATACGGAAGTAAATGATTCCCCTTTGGAGTAAATACTGATATGATGTTATCTGGGACTTTCGCAAAGTCATAGAATCCTTCAGACCTGTTGAGTGTCCTTCAGTTTATGATAGTTTTTTACTCATATTGACTCATTTTCTTTGCACAGCTGTCCCGAGAAATTGTCAAAAATCATTACTGCCATTTCATGGGTAAATTTTACGTATGGGTAAACTGATGCCCAGAAAAAAACTTAATGAGTGGCTTAAAATATCAAAACAAATTACAGCTTTCCTAATCACCGATTTCTTAGTCTTATTTTAAAAAAGAAAACTGTCTGGTAAAGCAGATTCAGCTATCTCCCTTGAAATAGATGATGGCTCCTGATTCCCTCTGTAGAAACTCAGAATTGCTGTTGGCTAGTTACACAAGAGGCTATTCCTAAAATGTACATCTAGTCATGTCCTCCAGCACAGGCTAAAAGCCTTTCAAAATGAAATGACTGGATCATCATAGTAATGCCTGACCATTTGTAATTGAAGGAAAGAAGATTATGTATTAATTGTAAAAGAGTCAAGCAATGAAGAAAATGTTTACAATACACAGGAACATGATTTTTTAGTCAAAATTTCAAAAGATAGCCACCATTTGCAGATTACACTATGTCTAGGCATTTTTGATACCTATGCATGCAATCATTGTTTTTCTAATAATCATTATTATTATTAATGGATATGATAGCATTTTATGATTTTTGGTGTTTGTTAATATCTTTTGAACATTTCCATATCAGGATATCCCCATGATTATTATTTTTCTTTACTTTTATTAGTATGTGTTTGTTAGTTTCATTAGCACTAATGATTACATTCACTGTAGGGAACGAGTACATGTACTTAACACATTTCAATTTTTTTTTCTCCTTCCCTACGCTCCTTTTCATTTTTCCAGAATCAGATTCATTTATAAGACCTTATAATCATCATACACACAGATTGAAAACCAGAGTAAGAGCCCAAAGAATATATAAAACATGTAAGACAATTGTACTAAGTCAGTGGAACCTTTTAGATGCCTTGTCCATGCTGCATTACAGTATCTTTTTTCTTTCTCTTTCCTTTCTTAATATTGATATAGATATGGATGTAGATACAGATATACATATTTCTATATATCTTGAAAGAAAGAGAGAAAGAGAGTACCAAAAATATATGCAGACTTCAAGAAAGAAAAACTTGACATAAATAACTTAATACTAAATTGATTGAGACATCCTGAGATTAATACAATTTACCTTTGGCCTCTGTAATTACAAGAGGCGCTCGAAGTGGTGGCCGTCAGCTTCCTGACATTTGTTAGTATGGCGAGCTGCCGCTTGGGTGACAATGGTCATTGAGATGACTACAGGAGTATTTTTGGTTTCTTCTCTAAAAGCCGGCAGTGTGCTGGGTTTTCTGTGATAGACAACATTCTCTAGGGTCCCCCATAAGAGGGTAACACCATCCGGTGAAACCACCTCCTACTGTTTTTCTTTTCCTGAAATGTGTACACATTTTTTGGCAGATTGTGTGTGTGTGTGTGTGTGTGTGTGTGTGTGTGTGTGTGTGTGTGTGTGCTGAGTTTTTCATATAAGAGAAACAAAGTGATATTGAAGCTTGAGGATCTCAGTTACTTCACTTAACAGTATGATCTCAAGGTGCTTCCAGTTTCTTACAGATAACTTGTTTATTCTTCTTTATGGCGTAACAGTGCTCCATTGTGTAAAAATACCACATTTTCTTTATCCATTCATCTGTTGATGGATATATAGGGTGTTTCCAAGATTTAGCTATTTTGAATTGCACTGCTGTACACATGGGTGTGCACTGTGGTATGATGTCTTTAACTCTTTGGGGAAGATACCTAGAAGGGAAATAGCTGGTCAAATGGAACTTCTACTTTTAGTCTTTTGACGAATCTCTGTAGTGATTTCTGTAGTGGTTGTATGAGTTTACAGTCTTGCCAATGATCTAGAAGGGAGTCTCCTCACCTCCCACATCCTGCCTCACCAGCATTTGTCATTGGCTGATTTCTTGATGGTAGCCCTTCTTTCTGGAGTGAGATGGAATCTGAGTATTGTTTTAATTTTCTTTTCTTGGGTGGCCAGCGATGTTGAACATTTGTTCACGGATTTATTAGCCATTTGTACTTCATCATCTGACATCTGTCTATGCATTTCAGTTGCCCATTTTTTAATTAGGTCTTAAATTCTGGAACATTTAATTTTTTTGTGTTCTTTGTATATTCTAGATATTTGTCCTTTGTTCCTGGAGGGGCCGGTACAATCTTTTCTCATTCTGTAGGTTGTCTCATCACTCTGTGGATGGTTTCATTTGCTATGTATAAGCTTTTTAATTTGATATGACCCCATTTGTTGATTCTTGGTGTTATTTCTTGTACAACTAGGTTTTGTTCAGAAAGCCTTTGCCTACACCTACCTGTGTCTTCAAGATTTTTACCTATTTTGTCTTCCAGCAGATTAAGTGTTTCTGTTATGTTGTTTAGATCGTTGATCTATTTTGATTTTAGTTTCGTGCATGGTGAGAGATACAGTTCTGGATTCAACCTTTGGCATGTGGATAGCTAGTCTTTCCAGTACCATTTGTTGAAGAGGCTTTCATTCAGCAAAGGGATTTGGCCCCTTTGTCAAAAAAAAAAATCAACTGAGTGTGCCTGGAATTGTTTCTATATCTTCTATTCTGACTGTGTAATATTTACACTGTTATTTTTATGGATTTTAAAATTTTTTTAAATTTTTTATGTTTTTTTACTTTTTACCAAGAACATGTATTGGTACATTATATACATAATGATCACATTCATCATGGTTATTTTGTACTTGTACATGATGTGTCTTGATTTCTCCCCCCTCTTCCCCACCCCTCTCCTGGTCCCCCCCATCATGAGTACACACCAAATTGTTTCTCTGATATGAGAAGCCATAAGTGTAAATAAGGACAAAGAAGTGTAATAGATATTATATAAAAGGAAGATAATATTCAAAAGAGAGGAGAACTAGAAAGGGAGAAAGGGGAAAAGAAGGAAAGGTAAAAGGAGGGAGAGGGAAAAAAATGGAAAAATATAAATGTATCTTTTATTCTGTTCCATTGATCTGTAGATTTTTTTTTTCCAATACCATCCTGTTTTTATCACCGTAGCTTTGTGGCATAATTTGAAGTCCAGAGTTGTGATGCCCCCTGCCTTGCCCTTGTTGACTATAGTTGCTTTTGCTATTCTAGGTCTGTACTGGTTCCATATGAATTTTGGGATTTCTTTCTTCAGTTCTGTAAGGAATATTATTGGTATTTTGATTGGGATTGCATTAAATCTACATGAAATTTTTGGAAGTAGGGCCATTTTGACTACATTGGTTTTGCCTATCCAGGAAAAAGGGCATCTTTCCATTTTCTGATGCACTCTTCAGTCTCCTCTTTAGAATATTATCGTTTTCATTGTGCGGGTCTTTCACTTCTCTGGTTATGTTAATTACTAAGTGTTTCATTTTGTTTGATGTTACTGTGAAATGTATTGTTTCCCCAATTTCTCTCTTGGTGAGTTTATTATCGGTGTACAGGAACACTATTGATTTTTGAGTGTTGGCTTTAGATCCTGCTGTGCTACTGGATTTTGATTTTAGTTCTAGGAGTCTTTTGGTGGAGATTTTGGGGTCTTCTCTGTAGAGGATCATGTCATCAGCAAATATGTAATGATACTTTAACTTCTTCCTTCCTCATCCATGTCCCTTTTATTTCTTTCTCTTGTCTTATGCTGTAGCTAATACTTTGAGAACTATATTGAACAGATCTGGTGATAACAGATCCTTGTCTTGTTCCTGATTTTAGAGGGGAAAACTTTCAGCTAACTTCATTTAGTATGATGTTGGCCATTGGTTTGTCATAGATAGCTTTTATTAGATTGAGATAAGACCTTGTTTTCCTATTTTCCTCAAGGTTTTTTTTTTTTAATCGTGGATGGATGTTGGATTTTGTCATGCTTTTCTGCATATATTGAGATGATCCTGTGATTTTTGTCCTTGCTTCTGTTTATGTAGAGTATTAATTACTTCTTAAGGCCCCATGGTATTTTAAGAATGAATTGTAACTCTTGTAGCTAAATCTGTAATGATGGCTAATCGGTTTCTTCCCCAAGTGTCAAATGTTGTAAGTGCTCATGAACATATGAGGTATGATCAAAATATTCGGTGAATGTTGCTTGCTGCATGCCATCTGATGGAAAGGCAGGTTAGTACAGACATTGTAGGGTGTACTGAATTTCACACTGTGGGACTTCTGGTTCTCCCCCAGTGTCAAAACGACCAGAAAGGTCAATATTTTGAATCAATTCAAGATATGGAGGCATCTATGACAAAGCAACTAAAGACACGAATAAAGACTTACAGATCCACTTCAGAAATTGGCAAGAATGCTAAGTGTGTTTGAAACCAAGGGGAGTATTTTGAGGGGGATTAATAGCAATATGAATTTTACTGTAAGAATTTAAAAAAATTTTGAAACCGTATTTTTCAGTCACACATCATATATTTGTCTATACGCAGATTAGGTACACTTACATTTTCATAAATATTACAAAATTAGCCTCCATCAGCAGTATTTGTGAATGGCTTTCCTAATACTCTCACAAGCACCACATATTGCATGTTTTCAATCTTTGCTAACATGAAAGGCAAAGTATTTAAATATGTTTAAATTTGCATTTCTCCATTGAACAGTGATTTCAAAGATATCTTCATGTGACTATTATTCACTGTATCTTGTGTCAATTACATCTTTAAAGTCTGCACATTTTTAAATTAGGCTGTTTTTCCTGTAATAAAAGTCTTTAGATTTTATAAATATTAATCCTATATATGTCACGTGTTGCTAATCGTTTTTCTTTTGTTCTTTGTCTTTTAGCTGTGTTCGTGGTATCTTCTGCCATACCAGTTTTTAAATTATATAGCCACCTGTGCTGGTCCTTTTATTTTCTGGTTTCTGGTCCTATTGCAGTGCAAACAAAAGTCATAGCATGTGAAGTCTGATTATGCAGTATTTCAAGTTGGAAATCTACTCTGTGTGGAGCTTGAGCAATATGGGAGCTGGTTGAACTTGAGTAATTATCATTCTGTGGCTGATATTTACCCACGCCCATTTGCAATGTAGGCCAAGCCAAGATTTAATAACCCATAACATATTTACACAGACTTTCTCATTTTCTAAACATTTAAAATTAGTTCTAAAGGATGAATGGCTCATTTTTTAATATGGGCCCGGTGAATTTAGCTCTACCTAGAGAAGGTTGATACGGAGAGCGAGGAGCAGAGGTCCAATAGCACCGTCGTGGACTTTTTGAAGTTTCATGTTTTTACTTTTCCAAATACTTTTTCTAATGAATGAACATCTAGGTTCGACCCATCTTGTCAGTTGTGGTATGTTTTCTAAATGAAAGGGATTGAAATAATGACCAGATGGGTGAAAAAAGACAATCTTAGATATTTGTCATTTCAGTTAAATTACCAAGGGAGTGAGACAATGTGCATATATAAATGCATTTAAATGCCTGGAATAAAGGGTAAGGAATCCATGCTCGTGTCTTCTTCTGTTATGTGTGCGTACTTTCAGATTCACCAAATCTAGCCTTGAATTCCGCCCTTTCTGCTGCTGAATTATGTAACTTTGTAGAGCCTCAGTTTCTTCTTCCCAAAAATGGGAATGATGCTTGCAAATGCTATTACCCAAAAATCACTCATTGTGTTCTTCCTGGCATTCATTTCAGTGTGGACTGTAAAACTCTGAGTGATCTGTTTCAACCTCAGTACATTCTAGCCTTAGGCATGGCACTATTTAAAAATCACAGCAGATGAAAGTAAAGGAAGTGAATAAAAACTGAGTAAAACTGCCATTAATTTGGCATTTTATAAGCAAGTTCTCTCTGGTAGTCGGTTCGTGCTATCTGTTAAAGTAGCCCAACTTTTCATTTTTATTTTATTTTTTACATCTCAATCTTTCGTGACTTAAAACTGATGACATCTGAGTATTTCTCAAGCAGTTCCTACATATTTATGAAGAACAGTTAATCTGTGTGAAGGAAAGAGAGAAAAATCATAAAATTTTAGAGCCAAGTGACTTTCAGGCTCATGTACAGTAGAAGAAATTGAGACCCAGGCAGGTTACATTACTTGCTCAGCATCAAATATTAGTTATAGTGATAAAAAGTTACTGACATAAAATTGTAATGGAACCACGAGGTCTTGGACTGATTGCATTGTGTCCCTTGTGAGGGAGAGGTGTAGGAGCAAGGTGTGTTTCTCTTTGACACATGGTCATGGCCAGGGTACCGTGAGCCATCTCAGTGGCCGTCTCGTAGGCTGTGGGGTGTCCAGCAACATCAGAGATGCAGGTAGGCTCACTTCCCTCTAGGCAGCAGGTAGCCATGAGTCGCAGTGTGCTAAGTCTGGGTGGGGAGTTCCCTACTGGACAGAAGTGGAAGCATTAGCTCTTGGAGCTTGCAGTCCTGAGTGTAGGCACCGGTCCCTTAAACTGAGTTCATTGGGCACCATGGAACTTGCCTGTTTCCCGAGAGTGTGGGGACGGACAGCGGACCTGACGTGGGGTGTCCCATGGAGGATCGGAGGCCCCTGGAGATGGCCTCATCGGCCCTCATCATGGCACCTTCACAGTCTGGTCCTTTTATCTTGGACAACTCTGACCTTCCTTCATCCTAGGAGTGCCCCTGTGTCTTTTCTTCCCATCAGTGCCAGACATCTGTTTTAAATCTCAGTGGCCATGTCTCTAAACTACACACCCCATCCCAAATCTCTCTTCTTTGCCCAGGAGGCCATCCATTCTCTGGGGCTGGAAATTGACTCCTTTTCATGGGCGCTGCCATTTTTGTTGTGTCATCTCTTCTGGGGGAAGTAACTACAGAAGCAGAAAACCTCAGTGATTAGTGAAGAAGGGCCAGGAAAGAGGGGAAAATCCTGAGACCCTGAACATTTTGTGGGTGTTCCAGCGAGTTTCTGCTGCCCTCGTTACCATCAGCATCAGTATCCTCACCAACAGCATCGTTCCTGTACAGTCACCCCTACTGCCGTCAAGAGGGGGCGTTTATTAGGGGCCCACTGAGGAAGTGCCAGCAGATATGACAAGTACATTATGTCATTTTATTTCACTGATGACCTATATCAGTGATGGCGAACCTTCTGCAGGTGTCAATGATACAAACAGCCCTGCAGCACGTGTGCCAGAGCTTCACCACCCCTGGCCTGTGTCGCTGGTCCTGTTACACTTTCTCTTCTGTAAGTAAGAAAATGGGCACTTCCAGGATCATACAGCTTGAGTAACATATCAGTTCTTCACCAGTGACTGTTTTGTCCTCAGGGCACGTTTGGAGATGTCTGGAGACATTTTCATTGTCACTACCAGGAAGGTCTTAGTGGGTAAATGTCCAGCAATGTATAGCACAGGCCCCTGTAGCAAAGAATCGTCCTGCTCAAAATGTCAGTACTGCCCGGCTGAGAAGGCCTAACACGGTGCGTTAACAAGTTACAGACAGCTTCATCACCAAGCTCTTGTATTTTTCTCACATGTGCTTATGATACCCAGATAATCGTGTGCTCTTGTTTCATTTATTTGTTTATGAAATGAATTCTAGGAATAGATTTTCAAATGTTAAAGCCATTCTTTCATTCCTGGGATAAATTCTACGTAATCACAGTGTGATACCATTTATAGGAAAATTTTGAGCATGCAACCCAATCGTGTGTATTGTTATGGATATTTATATGTGTATAAAAAGCATACAGAGACCAGCTATAGGAGAGAGATGTGCACACCAATTTCAGAATAATGGTTTCTTCTGAGAAGGAAAGAACTGGAAATCAGTGGAGGGTTTATTAATAGAGTCTTACACCACCTAGTTCTTTAAAAATTGGTCTGAAGTACAATATAGTCGTTCATTAAATCAGCAGATGTGTATGGGGAACTCAGTTACATCATTTTCCACATTTTTGGATGTTGGAAATATTTTGTATTTGGAAGGAGAAATGAAAATTACAAACTGAACTAATATGACATAGGGGTTAAATATGGAATAGATGAAGAACTCCGAGTTAGGCATTGTCTCTGGAGACCAAGCCTGGGACACTCAGACTGCATTACTTCAGCCCTGGAAGCCGCTGCAGCATGCGGTCAGAGTAAGGGGCACTGTTCTCCACAGCCGACAGGGATCCCTGGTCTGCACTTCCCAGTAACCCGTGCAGCTGCGGCGGAGTTACCTTTATGTTGTACATGAAGCCACTGAGCCACAGAAGAAGCATTTGTCTTTTGCAATATGTTTACTTACTTTGATTTTTCCCCACTGTTTCTCCAGAGTGGTCATTAGTTGTGATGTAGATGGACTGATTTACAAAGCCACAAAGCATCCAGTGTGTTCTGTCTTTGGATGTCTGCTGTCCTGGGTACACTTTCTGCTTCGTCCCCCATTTTCACCCAGGGGCGAATCCTCCTAAACACTCAAACCCGCCACTGCACTCTGCCTGCCACCCTGCTACCGCTGTCCCCCTCCCAGTCCCCCTGGTCTTTCTCTTGTAGTAGCCTCTTGACAACCTCCTTGTGGCAGGTTTTGCCACCTTTGATTCATCCCCCCGGTATCCTGACAGTGGTTGAAATGCAGATGGGCTCCCTGACTCCCCTTCCTGGCTTCAGAGAGTGTTAGAGTAAGAGGGATGGCTTTGCTGCAGTTCTGGGGGATCTAACCCATCAGCCCCACTCTTATCGATCTGCTCTGTGCTTTCTTGCCGCTGGCCTGAGCGCCTGTTGAGCATACTGTTGCTTCCGTGCGGGAAGCATTTCTGCCCTGCCCCATCCCCCTGGCCATCCAGGGCTCGCACCCTTCCGGTGTTGGGGATTCCTGCCCTCCATTTAGTGTTCGCAACAAGATTTATCTTCTTGGGAAGCTGTCCTGTCTCTTCCCAACTTGACCTGTCCTGCTGCTGTCCACTCTGATTAAACTCCAAGGTCACCCTTCGTAGCGCTCAAATAATTACGTAATTAATATTTGTAGAATATAAACACCCTAATGCTAGCCCCAGCCTACTTTGTTTGTTGTTGATTCCTCAGGGCATTACACAGTACCTGGGGCTTTTAACTGATGTACCCTGAATAAACGAAGGAATAAGTGAATGAGTGAGTATGTTTTTCTGTGCTCATAGGGAGACCAGGGAGGAAGAAGACTCTGCTCTTCCACCCACTGTGGCCTCGGTGTGACTCTTACCTCAGTCATGGAGTGTGAACCTGGAAGGGTAAAAACAGCTTAGTGTGGTCACCGAGGAAGAGGAGCATCGGGTTGCTAGTAGGAGCTGAAATGTGGGGTCCAAGAAGGCTAGGCAACCAAAAAATAAAGAGGAACTGAAAATCATAGTGAGTTAATCATAGTGAGTGGTGAGAGTAGACCCATCCCTGAAGAGAACAGAATATGATATAGTAGTGCAGTGGTATTTGCTATTCCGTTGTCAAGACTGTGGGTTTCAAAACACATCACGAATAAAAATCATGTTTGTGCCAGCTAAAAATGCAGATTCTAAGGCATCTCTATAAGACCATTCTCAATCAGTGGTTTTGGATCCTGGCTCAAGAATCATAGTACATACTAGTTAGGGAAGAGTAAGAGCGGGTGGAAAAAAGGAAAAGGTGTATGAAAATCCCCAGGGTATTACAACCATTTGCACTAACGTAAACACATTTGGTGGTGAAAAGCTTCATGACACTGTGGCACCTGTGTCCTTGGATTACCTTGGGCCGCAAAGATTATGCAATGCTATTACACCATGAAAAGTGTTAAGTAATCCACAGGGCCTGGTGGATTTTGCTTTTAACTCACATATGACGCAAATTAATGTTGATTTTGTTTCCCTTGTTTAGACTTCGCCGTCAACAGACACAAATGCAAACCTGGGCCTTTCATGCCAATTTCTTCTTAATTAAGTTCTAAACAATAGAAATTATTAGTCCTCAAACCTATAAGTATAGGCATTTTGTGCTGCTGTTACAAAATTAATGTTCAGGAACAAAACTGTTTCTTCAGTGAGAATGTAGGGAGGGATGGAGGAATTAAAAAAACGTTAGTGTGGAAAATTGGGGAGCTACAAAGCTGCCCTAAAAAATAGCATATTTCCAGCTAGAAAATCTCCACTTAAAGACCTGGTTAAAAGACTAGCCTCTCTGATGACCAATTAGATCATAAAGCTGGCCTGGTCCCAGTTTCATTAGCACGTAGCACAGAGCATCTCCCAGGGGACTTGTATTTTCTTAGTCACACAGTGTTTCACAGCTGGACTGAAAATGCTGCCACATTATTTTTGAATGCAAGAAATTTGTGATTCTAGACTCTCCCAGGATTTTAACTCTCTTGCCGGAACAGGTTGACACAACAACAGATGGTCCACGTTGGATCGTTGTGACTACCTTGGATATTAAGGATCAGACTCCTTGGAATAACAATGAGTGCGTTAGGCTTTGTAGATCAGTGTTTAAAATCCATGTCCCAGTGACAAAGACTGAGCTGTGGAGTAGAAATGTAGGGCACACAGTGCATGGCACATGGTAGTGCTTGGTACAAGCCACACGACTGTTCTGTTTCCTGGTTGTCAGGGATGCATTTCCCTGGGAAGCCCATTCTGAGGTGGAGATTAGTGCACAGGATTTTATTTAGGAGAACCTTGATAAATACCATTGGAATCAGTAGGTATGGTGAGAGGGAGAACTGAATGGGAGATGAAGTGGAGCTGTGACGTATTTCCAGGAAGCCTCTGTGATCCCATGGGTGCTGAGAAACCAGGTGGGTTCTCCGTGGTTGTTTCTGCTTGAGATGAGCATGCCGAGATTTTCTGTCCCTGCCAGTACCAGTCCCTGGATGCAGACAGCTGGCAGTGAGGTGCTGCGTGCTGGGGGTACTCCTGGGAGCTAGGTGGCCCATCACACTCTGCTCTGTGTTAGTATTGAGGGACTTCTAGAGCTGGTGCAGATGACAGTGTGTTATGGAGTGAATCTTACCCCAGAATCCTTATGTTGAAGTTCTGACCCCGAAGGTGATGGTATTAGAAGGTTGAACCTTTGGGAGGTAATCAGGTCCTCAGGCAGAGCCCTTAAGAATGAGGCTAGTGCCTTTAAAAGGGAATGAAGAGATCTGTGCTCTCTCTCTGCTGAGGGAGGAGATAAGAGGAATTCGGCTGTCTACGGCCCAGAAGAACACCCTCACCAGAAGCCAACATGCAGGTATCCTTGGTTATACCATTAGCCTTTATTTAAAAAGTGATTAGAAGTTATTTTTATTTGGTAGGAGGATGCAAAAATAATTTTTCCAAAGAAACTTAGGGAAGGGAGATAATTTCCTTAGAAGGTGTTAGTCCCATGTAGTGGGCATGCTGGGAAATAGGTGGTCTTTAAACTGGTCGCTTGGAGGGGACCAGCCATAAGAATAGCACCATGTGGAGTACCAGTGATTGAAAGCACGAGTACCAGGGGATAGTGAGCCAGGCAGACTCTGGATCCTTTGTCTGTCTCTGGAGCTTTCTGTCTGACTTAGTGAACAGTTCCAAAAACAAGAGGAGGCAATCTGCATGGTGTGGTTGGGGGAGCGAGGGGAGCCAGCTGGAAAGGTTTGGAAAGAGGACCTGCATATGAGTAGGAGACTAGCAAGAGCGAGGAAGGGAGGAGCTAAGAGACCTGACCAATGTGCCACAGAGCTGATGGCTGAGAGATGCTCAGCGGGTCCCGGAGAGCGTGTGGAGGGCCACGTGGGATCCCGACTTGGGAATGCAAGACCAGATTGGGATGTGTCTCTTGTGCACCTGAGCTCAAAGCAGCTGCTCAGACACGGGTCGAAGGACTCACACTTCCATTTCGGAATCTGTGGTGGAGTAGTTGTGAGGAAGGAGGGTGCTCACGAGCTGGATTCAATCACAATGTCCCGGTGTTCCTGTGGTATTTACTTACATTAGTGAATTTCTCCTTTACTCCTTATCACAGAAGTTTTACTTAATGTTTAGAAAAACCTCTTGATGGTTCATTCTGTGTGATCACCCTTATTCTATTTCTTAGTGCCTACTGACTCCCAGCTTCCGCTCACCATCTCCTTCCCCGACAGTGTATGTGTCCCAGCTCTTCCCTTCCTGATCTTTTTACCCACACCTGAAAGGAGTCTGTGCTGTGTCCGACTTTTCTGTGTCCTGTGCTTCCTGGGGTCCACCTCAAGCCTCTCGGAACTTCTGAATTTCTTTGGCCCTTGTATTTGGTCATCTATCACATACTCTTTGGCTCTTTTTATCATTTGTTTCATGTACTGCCCTGAGTAGATGGAAAACTTTTAGGGGGAAGGAACAAGGTTTTAATTCTCTTGTATCTTTCTTAGCATCTAGGACAGACGGATTGTTCTAACCAACACTGATGGATTGAATAGAAGTGAGACCAGAAGAAGGAAACTGAAGGACATGGAGGACCAGGAGACTTTCACTCCTACTCGAGTCCTCTTCTCATTACGAGTCACCCCAATGTCTCTTTTGCCCTTAGTCCTAAGCTTAAATAGCACCTCCTTTCTTTCTCTCCCAGTCCGAATTGTTCGGTTGCTTCAGTCTTCTTCCATCTGATGTCACCTTGTTCTTATCCTTCAGGCCGTCAATCACAGTGTATAATGATCCATTTATTTTTGTGTTTTTCACGTTTAATTCCCATTTCCCTTCCATCTTTCAGTGGTAGGAGGGCAGGACTTTGTCAATTTTTCTGTATGGAGTGCTGTGTCTGATCTGTGTCTACTCTTAATACACACTTGGATGGATAAATGAAATGAAAGCAGAATGCAAAGAATTCCTGCCTTGGTGAGGAAGTCCATCAAACATTAGAAAATGTTCAATTGCTGATCTTTTAGTGTACTGCAGCTTTCTGTGAATGAGCCAGCATAAATCTATTTAGGCACACTATACACTCTTCTAATCCTGATAGACTTGTTGATATTATTGGGACTCTACTCCCCTGCTACCCTTCCTCCATCCCCACCTTTGACTTCCAGCTTGTCTGCTTTGTCATTTTTGGGTAACGATGTTGTCCATAGAAGAATGTCTTTCACAGGTGCCTCAGTCAGTGGAGTAGATGGGGAGACCTGATTACCACAGGCCCAGACTCAGAGCTTTCCTTTGACACCTTTGCTGTGCTGCCGCTGATGAGTGACGTGGTCTGAGCTGCTTTCTGGGTTTAATGTTTTTTTGGTTTTTTGTTGGTTTTGAAATTATGATGGCGCCTATCTCCAGCATTTCCAATGCCTGCAATTTAGACTGGGCTCTGAAACAGTGAATGTGTAGCTGAGTTTTGGTGTCTCATTTCTACCTTGGACTGAATATCCTCAGTGAAGACAAATAGCTCAGCTAGGAATCTTCTGTAGGCAGATTTCAGTTTATTTATTTATGTGTGTATTTTTTTCATAGTGAGGAGAAAAGAAATAGGCTGCTAACCAATTAGTGAGAGATACTACTTACGTTTTAAAAACTTTAAAATAATTCAAACTTTGAGGTTCACATCAGAAACATACCCCCATCATAGCCATGGTGATGGTAGTATAAGTTGTTCCTTCTCAGACCCAGGGAAAGCTGGCTCCAGGAATCCCTGTGGATACCGAAATCTTCAGCTGCTCAAGTCCCTTTAGAAAATGGCATAGTATTTGTGTATAACCTATACACATTGTCCCATTTAACGTCACATTATCTCCACATTGTAGATAATACCTAATACAGTATAGCTGCTAAGAAGATAGTTGTCACGCTATGTTTTTATCAGGTGATAAGAAAAAAAGTCTGGAACATGTTAAATATGGATTCACTTTTTGTTCATGTATTTTCCATGTGCTGTGGGTGAATCTGCTATACGAAAACCGGGAAACACAGAGCTAACCGCTTTTACTAAGTATTTCTTTGTGATAGTAGGCACCGCATAAATCACACCTGTGTATGTTCAAGATCCTCTGAGTGTTCCTAATTTACTGATTGGAAAACTAAGTTTCAACCATTAAGTAGCTTAGTTATGTGCTATATGGGATTAAAACACAAGTTTCTTGGACTCCACAGTTCATGCGTTTTTATAGTATATTTTTTTCTATTACACAGAACTTCTTAGCTGGAATTCTTGGCTGAAGTTAAGAGTGTCAGAAAGAAAGCCCCTACAGAAACAGGATTTTTCTCAGGTTTTTAAGAATTCTGGTAAAGATACAAAAATTACATTTTAAGAGGATGTCAAATTAGCACCAGCTGTATTCAGTAGCCCAAGTTTTACATTAGAAATGTTTAAAATTGAGGCCACTGTATATTTCTAGTTGAGTTTATATGGAAACTCAGGGCTTCTGATGCCTTATGCAGCTTAATTCTTAGCCCTTCTCCTGACACCCCTCGAATCTGTCTGCAGCAGGCGATTGTTATTCCAGTCATAAATGTATCTGTGAATAAACATCCCACGACCTTCTTCACCAGTGTGTTCCTTCCATTTGTCAGTATCGTTAGTGAAAACTTATTTCTGTCTTCAGAAACGTGAGCTGTGTCTCCTCATAGGAAGATGCTGCTGGCTTAAGGTAGATTTGCATCTGTAAAACACTTTCCACTTTGTGAACAACAGTCACATACTTAGTTTTCGTTTGGTCCTCCAAATCAAGCAAATGGGGAATGTATTCACTTATTTACTCAGCAAATACTCATTGTGTCTCTTGTTTGCATTAAAATATCATTTCCATTTGGTAGATGAGTAAACTGAGCTTTAGAGGGAATAAATCATTTTTCTCTGTATTCTCAGTCATAAAGTGCCAAGTTAAGGGCTTTTTCTAAACCTGTGAGTGATCTGTTCTTTGTTCCCTAAGCCATGGGTAAAAATAATAAAAGCTAACAGCCCCCAGGAAGAGCCTGGATACCATTACGCGTACATGAAGGTTTTCATAATCACTGATCAACAAATGATGCCTTTCCTTTTGAAGCATGGCATGTGTTTTCATTTTCTCTGTGGAAATGCCTAGAACAGCTTGAAAGCCTCACGATGCCATCATTGCCTTCTTCCGCAGGCTCACTCTGTGATTGTGGTGTCCCCCTTGTGTCAAGGTCTTCACTGATCTCTGCTCCGGAAGCTTTGCACTCTCCCCCCTCCCACCCTTACTGCAGGTCTCAGCTGGAATGTTAGTCCTTCCTGAAGGTTTACATTGACACATTGTATCACCACAACCTGTTATAGGCTGCCTTGGAGTCCAGCACTCCCCCTACATTTTAATGATTACGTTCTGGTTTTACGTATGTATTTCTGTTAATGTTATTTAAGATTTTTCTCTCTCCCTGGACTAAAAGCACAGGAGCAGATATCTGTTTTTGCTCATCACTGCAAGCTTCATTACCACCATGTGCTTGAGTAGAATAGGTGGGAGACTTCAAAAATAGATCCCGGATAGAAGAATCAAAATAAGACTCAGCAATACCGGAACTTTAATGTTTCTGGGTTAATGAAACAACTCCTGTATTTGTTCTCTATTCCTGCAGTAACAAATTACTATGCACTGCATAGCTTGCAGTAATACCCATTTGTTTTTGTGCTGTTTCCTGGGTCAGAAGTCTGGCCTTCGCGGTAGATCAGCTGGGTGTTCTGCTTTGAGTTTCAGGAGAGCAAAGTCAAGGTACTGGCAGGCCTGTGCTCTCATCCAGACGAAGGTCTGCGTCCAGACGGATCGTGTTGGCGGCAGATTTCAGCTGGCGCAGTTCCTGGGTATTGATTGCCCAGGTCTGCTCTGAGTTTTTCGTTCCGAGGACCATGGTCCTTACAGTGCTGTTGAGTTGTTTTTATGTTGGCAATGTCGTGCCTTCTCCTTCTGCCTAGCTTCTCACTTCTCTCCTCTTCTCCTGAGTTATTCTGTGCCCCCGAGATGTTCCAGCGTATTACTGAGACGTCCTTGGGATGGTAATGTGGGCGCACAGGGCTCTTGTGCCACTCTGGACCCCGGCGCCCGTCCGTGTGGGCGGCGCTTACCTGGATGAAGAGGCGGCGGCGCACCTGTGTGGGTTCCCACCCCGCTTCTGTGGATGCCGCGGGATTTGTGAGTGGGTTCTGTCGAAATGGACCTAATGAAATTGGGGACTGCGTGGCCTCGAGCCATTTACAATCATGACACGCTCTCACTCCATTACTTTTGAGTGGAAGCGCTTCACAGTAATGCGCCGGCTCCCCAAGGAGCAGAAGTGCTGAATGAATCAGGTTTGCAGCGTGGACAGAGGAGCGCAGCGTGTTGCGTGGGGGACGGCTGCCGGCCTCCATAGATGGCCGCGCCTTGGAGTTGCCCCTCGCTGGCCTGGCCTGTGCGCGCCTTCTTTCCCGGCCACGTCTGCTCTGGGCTGTTCATATAAGGCAACGGACTCTCTCTAATAGGGAGTGTCTTTACTCCGGGCTCCTCAGAATTTCCTTCTCGAAATTTCAGGCAAGAGCAGAGTATCGAAGAACTATAGGCAGTAACTGTTTCAGAAAAGAAGAGAAAAGTAGGTAATTGTTTCATCTTTTTCTGTTGATTTTGTTAATTTTATTTGGTATGATCTAACTAATTCACTCCTCTGTGTGTTCCCAGCGTCTCGTGGTCAAATATGGATACTGTTTGAAAACATGTTTTGGTGATTTTGTCTAGGTCCTTTCACCCTTGTGTTGATTTGTCCTGGAAATGTGTAGGGTGCGTCCTTAAAAGTTCCATTTTCAGATCAGTCTGGGAAACACTTTGAAGATTCTTCTGATCCTAAACATTTTCAGTCCCTGTTAAGATCTTAAAGACATCAGTTTTTACTAAACTGATCTCATTTTGACCACACTCACTGTCTGTGTGACCCTTGATTCTCATTCAAGGAACCAGGGTTTGAGGAGCTCCTGGGAAACGGTG
>PVJO010003083.1:0-129697 GCA_004026905.1 Hystrix cristata | reverse complement strand
ATCATAATCAACATGGTTATTTTGTACCTGTACATGATACATCTTGGTTTTCCCCCCTCTTCCCCCCTTCCCCTCCCCTCCCTTCCATTCACCCACCCCTCCCTATTTGCAATAAGTGTAACTACACTTTACCATTTTTTCCCCCCTTTCATCTTACTTTTCTTTTAACCTTCTTCTTTATCCCCCTTTTCCCTATCTAAATATTTCTTTACCATAAAAATAACCAAATCAGCCCATACATGTTAGCATAAAGAGCACATGTTTATGAAAAACGGCCGTATGCTCCCCAGGGGTTGGGGCAGGACTATTGAGAAGAATGGTATTGTTTTCCAAACTCTTGAGTGTGTGTCTGGACCCTGCAGTGGGTCTCTTGCGAGGTCACACACTGTGTGGTGTCCAGAAAGCACTGGTGTGTGTTCCTCAGAATGGGAATGAAATATCGTAGTATTATTACGAAAATAATTTTGACTTTAGGCCCTCTGGACTCCTAGGGGTCTCCAAAACACTTTGAGAACCACTGTTCCAGTGCACACTGGAAATAACCCTTCCAAAAGTTTCTTTTACCTTTATAGCTTCCCTCCTATTTTCTGACCCTGGTCAGTACCTTAAAGTTTTTGTGAATTAAAAACCCTTCCATGCACCATGCTAAATTCTAGCGATACAATGAAGGAAAAGACAGATGCCCCAACCCCAAGGAGCTAGCAGTTGGAGAAAGCTCCTGGGGCCCAGAGACATTCTGTGGCTCCGGGTGCAAAGGAGGCCAGACTAGGACTGTGCCGAGAGCAGCAGACACAGAGGCGAGGCGAAGGCTTTGGCAGATTTGAGAGCGACACTGGTAGCACACTTGAAGGCACAGTCAGGTTGTTGGGGAAGTGCCAGTGCATTGAAATAATAGTTTTCCTGGAGGAGGCAGGATGGAGGACCTAATCTGGTCATCTCACTATCTCCTGGCCTGAGAGAAGGCCCTGGGGCAAGGCTGAGTGTGAGGAGAGAGCTGGAGACTGGCCCGAGCCAGGAGGCAGGGTAGGACAGAAAGTGTAGCTGAAACAGAGCTAACAGGAGTGTGGAGGTCCAGGAGGGGGCTGGCCACTTCCTTCAGGGTAAGAACTCTGGCCTAAGCCAGGTGTGGTGGCGCCCACCCGTAACCCCCATACTCTGGGAAGCTGAGGTGGGAGGATCACGAATTCAACCCAGCCTGGGTAACTTAGTGATTTAGCAAGACCTTGTCTTGAAATAAAAACTTAAAAAGGGCTGGGGATGTAGCACAGTGTGAAGGCTTTTGTTTGGTTCGATCCCCGGTGTTACACTCACCCACCTAACCCTACACACACACACACACACACACACACACTTTGGGCTACTGTGGGCTGGCACAGCTTTGTAGGTACCTCCATGAAATTTGGACCATTGAAATCTGGGCTGGGCAGGCTCTAAGAACTGGAACCCTCAGCATGGGGTGGGGTCCCACCTGGGGCTTCCCCACCTTCACCAGCCCAGTTGGAACATTCTCCTTGCCCCTCCGCTGTGGTGAGAGGTAGAGGGAGTAAAACTCATGGAAGGGAAAGAGGAAAGAACAGGTTGCTGTGGGGTCCCCAGACACACATTCCTAAATTCCTATCAATAATGGAAAGTTTGGTAATGGAGTCCAGGCAATAACAGCTAAGCAATAACCGAGCTCCTGGCAATGAGCTGCAGGTATCTGTCTGCCCTTCCTCTTCCCCACCTTCTCCGTGCATGAGTGTGACTTCTCTGGGCCTCAGTTTCATCACGGGTGAAGTGAGAGGTGCGGGACCCTGAAGGCTGATCCCAGAGACTGGCGAGATCAGCTCTTTGAAGATGCAGACTACTGGCCCCTGGTTCTGGGTCCCGGGTCCTGGGACGCCAAATGGTGCACTATTCTCTAGATGCCCAAGTATGTGATTTGAACCATACAAACCAACCCCTAAATGCCTCAGTAGATGGTATAAAAGAATCTTTGGTGAAGCAGAATTTTGGGGTAATTTTAATCATCAATTTCTGATTAATTTGGATTTCTAAAACTTGGTTTTTCTAATTTGGTTGCCTTGGTAGCTTTTATCAAGAATCTCTCTCTCTCCCTCTCTCTCTCTCTCTCTCTCTCTCTCGCTCATTCTCTCTCTCATAGTACTGGGGATCAAACCCAGAGTCACATATATACTAGGCAAGTGGCTTTCCTGTGGGCTGCATCCCCACTCTCCATTTTCTCTTTCTGAGGAAAGGTAAGTGTGGCCCCAGCTGACATAGTGAGTATAACCTTATGTTCCTACAGCCCCCAAATTCAGTAATTTCTTGAGTAGACTACTAAGACCATCTACTCTGGAGCTATCAATGAACAAATAAACTATCTCCCTCACTGTACTATGGAGTGAGTGAGACGGACAGACTGGGCCAGAGATCTGGACAATTCACAGGGGTGGAGAGAAGTAGATCAGGGTTTAAGGGAAAGGAATAGGGTTGGCATGAGAGCATCTGCAGTGGGGACACTAAGTGACTCAAGTCCTATTTCTTGTATCCAAGGCCAGTATTCCCTCTACTGTGTTACTCACTCCCCTGGATGGCTATGAAAAAGAAAAGAAAGGATGGAAGGAAAGGAGAGAGAGGAGAAGAAAGGGAAAAAGTGTGCAATGGAGACAGTTGGACAAGAATCATCTTTAAATCTTTTTCAGCTCTGGAGTTTAGCAAACCTCATGTAAACTGGGCTGAATGCCAGCCTGATGCTCTGGAAAAGTTCTTGGTCATCGTGTCCCGAGTGAAGTGTTTTCTACAGTTCTTTAGACCAGGCATCTGGCCTTGATGACTCGCCCACTGAGTCACCCTGCAGAGGAGCAGAGACCCAGGGATGCTGTTAATAGTCACAGTACTTTCCTAAAATGAGGCTGGGAGAGACTCGAAAACTCTGTAATGCAAAAGGACCAACAAAGGTGATGTTTCCTTGCCCAGGTGGGACTGTGTGCCTCTGCTCACTGTTATGTTCCTTTCTCCTGCTTCATCCCTGTGTCCCAAGAGGCGTGCAAGACCCTTATGTGGAATGAAGGCTCCAGGGTGGCTCCTCTGCATCTCCTACTACAAGGTAGAGGGGTAGTTATTATCAAACAAGTAGTCAGTGGTTTATAAAGGAGCAAAATAATACACTGCCTCTGAGAACCATCAGATCAGGCAAGTGGAGGGGGACACAAATGAATTAGGAGCCGAACAGATGGATGGAGGAGAGTCTCCAGAGGCTGGCTAGGGCGAACCGGCATTCCCCATGGATCGACTGCCTTGCCTATGGAAGCTCGCCTCTGGGGGGACAGTACTATGTAGACTGGCCGGGAAGCTATCCTCTTCCGGGCTGGAGAGAGATGCTGTTTTTTGTGGCACTAGATAAGACAGAGAGCACAGAGGGAGAAACAGAAATAAAGGGAGACTAGATCAACAGAACAGCAGGAGCCTTTTGCTTTTCTACCTCTTTCTGCTTTTGCCAGCTTCTGTGCTCTCTGATTAGCTCTGTGGCTCGCTGGGTTATTTAGCAGATTTTTTTCCTTTAAACTTACTAACAAGGAAGCTCCAAATTTCCAATAAACTTGCCACAGAAAGCCAGCTGGGCCACCAGGTGTTTATAAACACTCAGCTTTCTAGGGAAGCTGCTAAGATTTGTGTGTTAGTAATTCTCTCTTTCCTGCTGCAGGCTGGCTAGCCTCAACTTACCCAAGAAAACAATGGGACTGTGGCCAGAGGAGTCCTGGAAGCAGGAGATAGGAGTGCAATCAGAGTGGAAGGAGGGAAGATTTGTTTGAGTCTTGGTTTTTGTTGGGAGCCTGAACCTTCAAACTAGGATCAGGCCACATCTGGTCCTTGCCTTGCGTTGCTGGAGGACTCGCTTGTCATTGTATCCACATGATTCTTTTACAGTGGATCCTTGGGTCACAGGAGAGCCAGCATCTGCTGGAGATGGAGTCAATTCCCTGTCTGTGCTCATCTTGTCCCGTATGTGTGTGGCTCTTCAACAGCTGTGATTTGGGAGCAGAGATAAAGCCTAACACTGCCAGGGGTACCCACAGGCCTTCTCTTACACTGCTGTGGAAGTAGGAGCTGGTAAGCTCTGGTGGGGGTTAATTTGGCAATAATAACACCATCCAAGTCTTAAATAAGTAAATATGCTTTGTCCCAGTAATTGCATTTATAGAAATGTATTCACAGGAAATAATGAAATAGCATTTTGAAAGTGCATGTACAGAGCGCTTATTGTGCTGTTGCTTATAACAGCATCAGAATACCAGGAAAGCCCTAAATGCCCCCTGATGGGCTCGGTTCATAAACGAGGCCCAGCCATGCCTCAGGGAAGTGCAGATGAGCCTCACAGTGGCACAGCCAGCCTCGGGGTACTGCAGCACACAGCCCTTCTGAGATGCTGTGGCCCACAGGTGTCACATGTGCATATGGTCACAATGTTCTCTTAGATTTTAAACAGCTTGTTACAAAAAAATTAAATAATATGATTTCTTTGTTTTTTTTATAAATAAGCATCACACGCTTGCTTGAAACTACTCATAGTTGGAAAGCATGTATACAAAAATGTTGACGGTGGCTATTCAGCACAGTGGGATTTGGGGTGACTGTTTTTCTTTTGACCTATTTCCACATTCTGTCCTGCATATATATTTGCTTGTGCAAAGTTTCAAAAAGGCTCCCTGGGGAAAAGCAGGTCTGTGGCTCTGGGTGAGCTGGGGCGAGTCTCCTGTTGGGCGAGTGGGTCCTGGCTCGGCTCTTTCTCATGTTGAATGCAGAAGGCAAAGCTGGTCCCACCATCCTGAAAGACCACTGAGGCACACGACTTCATTACAGCACAGGGGCGGCTACAGTAATGGTCCGGCTCAGTTCCAGAAAGCCTTTAGGGTATATCTGGGCTCTCATATCCGCCCCCCTCCGAAGGAAAACTTCCCGCTAGGGAAGTGAGTAGAGGAGCTGTGAGAACCACAGGAGAGGGGAAGAGAATAATTGCCTGATTTTACAGTAGAGAAAATCTTGTGATGATATTGGCAGGCATCAAAGTTTTTGCTTACAAAATCAAAAGTTTCAATCCCAGAGCCTCTCTCGACTATTTCATTCCTCCACCCAGAAGTAAGCAGGCGAGGAGTTTCTAAGGCATCTCAGCCCTTTATTTGTATAATTTAAGGAACATGGATAAAATAATTGATGAAACAAATTTAGGGCTACTTTCAACATTGATTTTACCCTCGGGTTCCAGGTCTCCCAAGCACATTGGAGCAAATGCTTCCTCTGCCTCTCAGGTTCCAATAGACTGGATGGGAACTCAAGAGTTAGTGGCTACATTTGAACCAAGTACAGCTTTTAGAGTCTCTGGGCTAATATGGGACACTCCAAAGCAGATCTTTGAGCAGTACCAGATAATCTTCCGATGTCAATGAGCTACATCACCATCCTTTTCACATTTTTATTTCGAGACAGGATCTCACTGAATTGCCCTGGCTGGATTCAAACTTGAAATCTTCCTGCCTCAGCCTCCCGAGTAGCTGGGATTATAGGCATGTACCACAGTGTCTGGCTGGTCATGAGCCTTTTATGTGAAGTGAGCTTTAAACTCTGGCAGGCTGCCCTTCTCCTGGGGAGAGAGAACTAGCCAGTGGAGCATGGCTATTTCACCAGGTAGGGAGGAGGGTGGAAGACAGAGGCAGAAACATGGGAAAGGAAGGAGATTTCTCACTAGGAACTCCACGTCTGATGCAAAGAAAGGACTGAAGGCTGACCCTGAGATGTACTCCCATCCCTTCCCACCTTGGGTCCAGACCATGCCTGAACTCTGCTATTCTCACGTCCCTCTGCCTTGATTTGGAGAAACCTTGTGAATATCTTCTCTTTGCCTGGAGACCACCATGGCTCAGCTCTTCACTCCCCCGGCTGACCCTGCTGTGCACCAGGAGCTCTGAGGTCTCCATCTAGGGCTCCCTCAGCCCACAGAGGCTTCCCCACAGGACACAGCTGCCTTCGGTTGCCTATCCTGTCATTCTTCCTGAAGCGTTGGTGAAAGACAAGGAGGGGCAGCCAGGAGAGAGGGGAAGAAGTGGCCAGGAGACAGTGCTAAACCTCAAAGTCAATTTTCATAAGTGACCTTACCACTCTCTCCTTTAGACAGTGAAGCCACACGGAAGATTAAATGAGGATCCCTCATATCAATCAGAAGTTTCCCCTATATTTCGAGTATGGCCGCAGCCATGATATGTCCATAAATGTGATGTTTTAAGGTCTGGCCCCTTCTCAGGGAACCAAATCCCACCCACCATCCCTCTAAAACAGCAGCTTTAGATGGGCCTGAGTTATCCTCCCCGCCCCTCCAGCTGCAACCGGTTGGGCCAGGACCCTGACTTCAGAATGCAGCCAATCAGATGCTCCCTCACATAAGCAAACTTAGAGGATCTGGAGGTGGGCATTTGAGACTGTGCCCTGGAGAACCAGAGTTGGAGATAATGGCAAGCAAACCCAAGCCACGTGCAAGTCAAAGTCGGAGGGGAAAGGCCAAGCAGAGGAGGCAAGAAGGCCTACAACCTGGGCGTGGTGGTGCACACCCACCACCCAGTGGTGTAATCCCAGCACTCTGGGAAGCCGAGGCAGGAGAATGGAAAGTTGAAAGCCAGCCTAGGCAATTTAGCAAGACTCTTTCTCAAAATAAAGTAAATAAGAAAGGGCTGGGCTGTGGCTCAGTGTGACACATTTGGCTGGGCCTGGGAGATACTGGGGAGGTGGGGCTTTCAGAGCAAAGCCACAGGCAAGTCCCAGGCAAACCTGCCACAAGGTTCGACCTTGTGGTGTCATCTGGGGCTTTCTTCCTGAATTATCTATTTTTTCCTGTGTGGCTTTTTCTTTCTCCTCTGAATAAATCTCATTAGTACATAAAAACTCTCCCTCGGACTTTCTTTCCCTCAGCTACTGCCCCATCCCTCCACTTGCCTTGAGCGTTTAAGCAGCAGTGAGCCAGGCCCCACCGTCAGCAAAGTGCTCCCTCCACACACCCGTCTCCTGCATCCACCCTCAGCACTCAGAGCTGCATATCACCACCTTTAACAGGCGAGCAAAGATTTCTGTGTGAAATCCATGAGTCCCTAGGGCCTGATGTGTGGAGGCCATTCGGCTGCGTGCTGGTCCCTCTTCTGCATCATCTGTTGTAAACTCAGGGGCAGCTAAGGCCCACTCAACTCATCTTTGCAGGCCTGCTATCTAGAACATGGCTGGAATTGTAGCAGGAGCACAGTAATTGTCTGAAGAAGTGAGTAACTAAACACATGAATAAATTATAGGTCCAGTTCAAAGCCCCAAGCAAAACACTCAAAGAGGTGTTAGCAATTTAGAGGGAAGCTGGAGCCAGGAGCAAAAAATCACTGCCTGTTGCTCAGAAGATGAGTCCATTTAGGCTGCCTGGTCCAGCTAGGAAAGACATGAACCTGGCCCCAGAATATATCACTCCTCCAATGTGCGTTCCCACCAAATGTCTCTTCCTCTTCTGTGTGGAGGGTGCCTATATGTCTGGCCACAAAAGCCCAGCCCTCCTCTGAGCTTCCGAAGCAGTTTTCGTCTTGTCTAGGGAGTTGACACTTAACCAAAAAACTTCCATGTCACATTTCGGCTATTGCTGTGTGGCCATTTAGCTCTGGCAGTGTGTTCTCAGGTCTCAGTCTTCTCCCACGAAGCCCGCTGAGTCCTCATAGGCAGCCTGTGCCTTCTACAGTGTCAGCAGCATTCAGTAAATACGCACCAAGTCAGTTGGTAGAATGATGATGTGCCTAGTTGAAACATGTCATCATTCCAGGTGTTGTGGGCCATTCAGACAAAAGACACAGCTCCTCCTTGTAGGAACTTCACGATAAAAGAGCAAGGGGCTGCAGAAGGGAGTGACAGAAGCCTATCCCTAATGGACAGAGGTCCCGCCCCTGTTCCCAACCCCAGGGCCCAGGAAAGAGGTGTCGGAGTCCTGGGAGAGCCGTAGCCAGCCTGCCTGGTGCTGCCTGGTTTACCTGCAAAAGAAATGACCCTGGACCCAGAATACATCCCCTCTCAAACACGCGTGTCCTCAAATGTCTCTTCCTCTTGTGTTCGGAATGTGGTATAACAGCAGATTTCCCACTAAAGAACCATTTCTGTCCCTGCCTGATTAGGTTGGTTGTCTCTGATTTTGCTTTCTCTGATTTTGCTCACCACCCTCTCACACCTGCATCTGTCTCCTCCTCCTCCTCCTCCTCCTCCTCCTCCTCTTCCTCCTCCTCCTCCTCTTGCTCCTCCTCCCAGTTGCCAAAGGAACAGCCGCTGAGTCACTTGGGTACCAGCCTCTGGCAGCCTTATAACCTTCCATTTCCACGCACTCCATTTTCTCCGCCCCTGGAAAGGCACCTGCAGCCCTCGCAGAACCATGGAAGTCAATTTATGTGTCTGGTACAAGCGTTTTAGCATACTGAGTGGTCCAAATATTTAAATATCTATGATATAGGAAGCATGGAGAACATTAAAAACCATTTTCTCCCTGCTGATTGCAAGAGAGGAAACACACACAGCCCTTGCTCTCCTGCACAGTTGCAAAACTGCTGGCCTAATCGTATTGCCTATGGAAATGGAATATGCCTCTTCTAGTCTGGCTGTAGGTTGCATAGGCTGCAAACAAAGATGTATTTGGTGGCGGGGGGAGAGTTGGATTGAGTTTATTGTTTATGTAAATCTCTCAGAATGTGACATAGCAAGATAGCTTCCTATGTTGTGTTGATCCACGTTTTAGGCCAACAGCCAAAGTATTTTATCTTTTCCTTCATTATAGTGATCTTCCAATTAGCCGTGGTCTGTAATACCCTGATTTTGGTGGCAGTGGTTTGGACAGGATTGTTTGATAGTTCTGCTCGAGAGGCAAAATAAGGGGCCTTATTATAGAAGAGCAGAGGTTGTGCAGAAACTGAGTTCTGTTGCAAAGTTTGCCGATAAGGCGAAAACCGGCCCTTAAGCGTCCATTCTGTTCTGTATATTAACACTTCTAATCTGCACTGCTGATAAAACTGCAAGCCATTTGCCTTTGGAGGAATTAGTTCTGCCTCACTTGTGTAACCAGGCGATGGTGATTAACCTTTAAACTGTCCAATATTCCCAGCAGCCTCCTGCTCCAGATTAGAAACTATTTAGTTATGACCAACTAAATTAACAACACTCCCTCCTCTGAAGAACGAGATTTGGAAGGTGGATGCATTTTAAGGTGGAATTGTGATTTGAATTGGTGATCCATCCTTCCAAGGTGTTTATTTCTCTGTCTTTAAAGTCCAGGCTGCCACACTGGGGATGGAGTCTCAACTGGGGTGTGGGGAGGTGGAGAGAGAGGACGGGGGACCAGTTGTCCCCATTGGATTTGCAGATGCAAAAGGTTTCATGGGCACAAAAGAAACCTGTCTTGGGCTTAGATTTTCTTCCTTGTTGCCATCCCAGGTTAAAGGGGCGCTCTATGCACAAGGCTGTGGGTTCAATCCCCAGCACCAAGTGTGAGGTGGAGGCTCTTCTTCAACTCTTCTGCCAGAGCCAAGCCATGCTTACAGCGGGACTGAGCAGTTGTTCCTCATGGGAAGATTAAGGAATAAAGTAGCTCCTTTATTCCCCGCTTCTTCCTGGCCTTGAATGGCAGAAAAAGCTGCTGATGTTCATGTTGCAGACACAGGGATCTGCCCACCGCAGGTGGGCCTGCCCAACTGAACTGCAGCCACGCTAACAATCCCCGTTCAGCCCTCTCCTATCTGCCCATTTCAAATGTGTAATTTATCAGTCGAAACATGCCCTCGGTGGTGAGGGCCAGGCAATTATGTAATCGCGTCATGCCTTAAATCCCCAAATTGTCGGTCCTCCCCGGATAACAAATAAAATGGAATGGCAATCCTCACTACCACCACCCCACCACCACCCAATGCTGGTAGCGACCTTTTCTGTTTTACCAGTTTCGTATTAGCTACCTCCTTAAGAACCGCTAATCTAGATACTGCATTAGCAGAATGTCAGTCAAGCCACAGTCCACAGCGAAGCCTTCTTCATATACCAATTTAAATCATTCATGGTCTTTTCTTTGGCATTATTCAAAAGATCATAATAATTTTCTTGTGCCCATAGCACAAAAAAATCAATTATTTCCCCACAAAGACTTGAAAGTACTTAGCGAGTACGGCAAGAAAAGCTGAGGGTGATATCAAATTGAAATTGCACTCATTACATACAACACAATTAGTTGCCACTAGCCTGGCCGGGCTTTAATTCTGAATGGCATATCTTTATTATTACAGAAACAAGCATGCAAATGGCATTGTTCAGGATTTGCCGAAATCAATAGGATATAGTGCTGTGTGTTTGGTGGCCACTGTCACTCACGCTGCTGTGGATGCGAGATAATGTGTGTGTTCGAATTAATGAAGGGAGCAGGCAACATCATAAGTGACACCCAAATAAAAGAAATGGGTACATGATATTTGTAATTATTCTACTTGTGTTTTTGTTGTAAATACTTGTGCTTTTTGTTTTTTAATCAAAGGATTAATTGCATTTTAATAAGGCATTATGATTTGCAGAGCTTTAGTTAATTAAAACTTGTAGTATATAATTATGAATTGATGCTGAGATTTGCTAAAGATCACCCATATGTTTAGAATATGTATAATTTTTCTGTCAAGCCGTGGCAACCCCCCCATCCCTTTTGCTTGGTGCCTCCCCAGCCTCCAATAGAAGACATGGATGACTTATATGAAATGTCGATGTGCAGACAGTTCCAGGTGGATTTCTCTAAGTAGCAGGTAGAACCCAATTTAGGATACTGCACAAATTAAAATGACTCCGAAGAAGCACTTGTGTGATAAACTGCAGCAGAAAACTTTCCTATTGACACCTGTCTTCCAGTTAATCCTCCTGAGAGGCAGCACTGTAGAGGTTTGGGGAGGCCATGTGAGTTTTACAGTGTAAGCTTCAAAAGTTTAGACTTGTGAGAGTTAGACCCTGGCTCATTCTCCCAGGCTAGGACGGAATCTCAGCACAGTCGCTGGACCACAGTCTTGTCTTCTGTGACACACAAGAACTTGCTTGGGAGGAGTGCAATGGGGAGAGGGGATGCTGAATGTCAAGGGAGCCTGAAATTCCCTAGTGTTAACACATTAGTAATTCACAGTGGAATCCAGCCCAGAGACGTGTAATCATGTTTCCTGTAGGTGTGTATTATGTGAAGGCTGATGGATTAATTGCTAGATAGATGGAATAGAGCTAAGGTAAAACATTATTAAAAAGTTTTAAAATCTTAATGTAACATTTTGAAGTTTGCTTTGGGGATTTTTTTTCCATTTCAGTCTCCTACTTTCCCATTCTCTCTGGAATCAAGAGTCTTAGTTGTCTTGGCAGAGAGAAGGATCCACTTGCTCAGAGCTTAGCGTGTCCTTTGTTAAGGCCCTATGAAGGCAGGTGGATGCAGGAGCTGGTGGCTGGATCCCTGAATGAGGTGACTGCAAAGGCTGGACGGAGTTAGCCTTTTGGGGATTGTGTGGGCACCCACGGGCTAATCCCCCCACTCCAAACAACCCGACAACACAAGGGAAGTAGCAAGAATACCACCCCCACCCAAAGCAGAGAAGAATGAAGGTGAAGGGATGAGGATCCAGGTTCTTGCCCCAAACCTGGTTTTCCAGGATGTGCACACAGTACTCCAAGTAGGATGGCTCAAAGCTGATTTAAAATCTAATATTATTAGGTTGGTCATGGCTTCCTATTTTAACTCTGAAAACCTAGAGCTTGAAAAGGTGGTTCATTCAAAGCTTGCTAAAATATTTGCTCAGCAGCACAATGGTGTGTGATGGAAAATAAACTCTTGTGGCTTGCTTCATCCTATCAGCCTCGGCCTGCAGCAGGGAAAGAATGAGGGAAGGTCAGTCAATTATGTGTGGTAATCACTGTAAGCATATTATCTGAGACACAGATGTCTTCTATGACCCCACACGACATGGCTATTAACCTTGGAGCAATATAAAAATGGAGTGGGCTTGGGGGGAGGAGTGGAGGTGAACTAGGCTTTCCATCTCATCTTGTCCACAGGCTCAGGGATAAAAAAAAGTTCTGGACATGAGGACTATTTTCAGGAACCCGGCCAGCACTCCGACCCCTGCTCACTACAGCCAGATCTTCTGGCCTCTCCTTCGCAGAGACCTCTCTGCAGGCCTCGCCATGTGCATAGCACTTGCCCACCTGAAAATGAGACCGCCAAATTGACTCGGGAGGTATCGCGGACATACAGTGGCCCTGGGATGCCCCTTTCTGTTCAGCAGGGAGAAGCCATTTGGGTATTGGTATATATGTGTGAAGAAATTCCCCTCCAGTCTTGGGTGTGAGTGGGGAGGGAGGACAGTGGGTCACTCAGGTGGTTGGAGGACCTAAGTTTCCCAGGAGACACGGGCTGCTGGAAATCAGGGTTGTCATACTGAATGGGATTTTACCTCCATATGTAGCCCTGATTCTGTGGTCTCTCTGGAGAAGCTCATAGCTGTTGATGTCTCGCTAAGGGGTCCAGGATGCCTACACATGTAGGTCAGTGGCTGCCCCGTGAAGTTCCTTGGCCCAGGCACCGAGAATTCGCAGTTAATACCCAGAGTGCCTGCTCTCTAGGAGCTTACAGTCCACAGGATTGGAGGACAACCCCAATGAATGCAGAAAATGTGTCACAGGTAGTGAGTGGAACAGGACTATTGAAAGGGTCTCTGTAGAGATGAAGATGGGACTGTTCTTGCCAAGAGGCTTGAAAAGTTGCCCTAGAGGAAATGACGCTTAAAACTGGAATATATGTGTTGACAGTAACTATCTTTTTAGAGAATTTACTAGAAGCAAGGTACCATCCTAGACACTTTCCTCCAGTGTGGTCTAATTCTTTCGACCCTGTAGGCGGCTTTGGACCCACCAGGAATTGGAGGCTCGGAGGGGTACAGCTGCTTGCCCAAAGTCTCCCAGCCGGTTAGTGGTAGCACAGAGATTAGGGCTCCACTGGATTCAGAGGCCCCAAACTCCACTAACAAGAGGATGTATTCACCTGGGCAAGAGAGACAGCGTCTGAGACAAAGGGAAGGGTGTGAGCAAGAGTGCGGCACATCGCAAGGTCCAGGGACAGCTAGGGCTGGGAGCAAGCAGGAAGTATGTGACTAGCAAGGTAGAGAAGTGGACAGAACTATGACCCTGTGAGCTACAGAGGCACAGCATGGTCAGGTGTGGGTTCTGAAAAGTTTCTCGTAGAGTCACAGAGCAAATGAATTGAGGGTGCAGACAATCTGAAACCAGAAGCCAGAGAAGGGGCTTTGCAGCAGATCGAGATGCAGATGTTGGTGCAGGACAAGGGTAGAGCTGGGAAGAGATGTCTCAGCTGTCGGGTGCCAGGAGGTCCCAGCAGCTGGAGGGTGGTGAGGGGCTGGATGGAGTCCAGGATAAATCATTCCTTATAACCTTTACCTGTGTTATGGTAGACTCTGCTTTCATGTCTCTTTTACAATAAAGAAATCGAGGCACAAAGGGATCAAGTCACTCGCAAGAGGTCAGCCGGCTCATATTGTGTCCAAGCAGGCTTGGAAGTGAGTCTCTGGCTTTGCTACCAAGTTCCCCAGGTCTTCTCCGTGCGTGTGTGGTGGGGCCAAGAGGAAGGTGGCCGCAGCATCAGATTCCCCTCGGGACCCTCCATCCCACAGTCACCTGCCCTTCCAGCTCCTCCTTCCTGCTTCCCTTTCCCTAAACTGTCTTCGCTGAAAAAGAAATTCAGGGGGGTATTATTAAAGTTTCAGTGGTAACCGCAGACGCTTTTATATTTTTAAGCTGTTATGAGAAGGTGATTGTACCAAATGAACTACAGAAGAGACCGTGTTGTAATATATGTTAAAGGAAACTTAAAACAGCTTAACCCGACAGGCGTTAATGACGCGTGTTTTAGAGACTGTGCCCGGATCACAGTGAGCATGACTTATAAATGACCTTATTACGTATTCTTTTACAAATTCACAGCAGATGTGATTGGGGCCTTGTCAGCAGTCCTTCTGGCTTCCCACCTTCCTGACAGAGAAGACTGCGTTTGGGTGTGCACCCCGCTCTGTGCAGCTTCAGCTTCGGAGGAAGGCAGGCTCTGGTCTCGGCCCCAAAGGGCAAATCTTCACTGGTCGAGAGGCTTTCTCTTACTTGTATCTTTCTGCTCCCATCTGAGCAACATGTCCAGCTTTCTCCTGTTCCCCATGCAATTCTAGAAGGACCCAAAGACCCGGCGCAGGCATCAGCCTCAAGTACTTGAGGCTTGGCTATAGCCTGGGTGGGAAGAACGCAGCAAGCCAGGACCCCTTATTCTCTGCCCGGACATCTGAGGGTAAAATGAGGGAGTGTCGGTAGGCATAGAATGTGCCAGAGACCAGGGTGAAGACCCGAAGCCCCTTGCCTTGCCCCAGGCTCTTCTGGGAAAGGAGTCCGGAGCTCCTACCTAGAGCCACTGCTGTCACTGCAGAGGAGCTTCAGGTGCGACTGTAGAAGGAGGAAAGGGGTTGCCTGAAAAGGGTCGAGGCCAAGAGTCAGAGGCCATTTGAGAGCTATAGATGTGTTTGTGTGTGTGTGTGATATCCCTTAATATGCCTTAATTTCCCCATCTGCACTAAGGGGGTGAGAAAAACAGCTGTTCTTGTTACATCATAAAGATTGTTGCTAAGAACAAACCAAGGAGTGCATTAAACATTGCTTTGCAAAGAGCACAGCCTTCACGGTACATCGTTCCTAGTATGTCTTTTCAAGGTGATATTTGGATCCTACCTCGGGGCGCATGAGGATTTGCACTTTCAGTGTGAGAAGGACGCTGCCTTTGGTGTCCCCTGTTGAGCTGCCAGTGGAAGGAGGCGCACAAAGACATTTTTGGGACCAGCTGTGCACCGTCTCCTTCGCAAAGAAGCCCAGTTTGCAGGGAAGGCCCTGGAGTGGCGCAGAAAACCCAGCTGGACAGAAGGGAAAACAGACTCAGGTTTTTATTCCTGAGAGGGGAGCCGAGAGGGGCGAGCGCCACTAGAATCAGGGGAGCCGCCTGATAAATTGTGTATTTGGTGGAGGGACAAGAAGGAGATAAAAGATTAAAAATGTAATAGAAGATTTGCTTACACTTCTTGGAATGGTAATTAAATTTATTTATAGTTATGGAAAATTTGGGGAAGGGAGGAAAAGCAATTTAAATGCAGAGTTTTCACAGGGCAACTGCAAATGGCTTGCTTTAGCAGCGCCTCGGAAGGTTAACAGAAAGGCAGGGAGGTCGGCCCGAAGTGCATACGATAAGTGACAAGTGTTAACATGGCAAATCATGTATTTAAAATTACTCTGAGCTTTATCAAATGTTTCCTCTCGAAAATAAACTATCCTGGAAGGAAAGGTTAACAGAGAAAAGAGTGTGACTCTAATGCTTCCATGATGACTGGGGGGAGGGCAAGGAGGTTCTGTAATGTAGGCGAAGTGGTGATAAATATAAATAGGTCGGTATGTTATTAACAGTGAAGAAACAAAAATATTCCAAACTTATACTGCACTACGAGGGAAGGAAAGGAAACGTTCCCTCTTCTCTTATTCTTCCCTGTCTCCACTTGTGAAATAGCTTCCCCTCTACCCAGAGAGTGGGGAAAGGAGGCACATAGAGTGGATGAGACAGTAGAGAATGAGTAGCAGTCAAAGCCTCCAGTTCTGGGACGGTCCATGCCAGCTTCTGCCTCGAAGAGGAATTTGTAGGATTCTCTTCTTTGGATTCCTCTATCCACTACTCCCTTCCCCTGGTGTCTTTGTCCATTTTCCATTGCTATAACAGAATACTGCAGGTTGGGAAAACGATGAACAATAGAAGTTTATTTGGCTCACGGTTCTGGAGGCTTGGAAGGCCTACATCAAAGGGCTGCATCAGATGATGGATTCTGGCTGCGCCTAATATGGTGCACAGCCTCATATGGCGAGAGAGCACATGAGACAGAGCTCGGTTTTATAACGAAGCCACTCCTGTGATGACTGACCCATGTCCAAGAGGATGGCACTGATCTGTCCATGAAGGCAGAGCCCCTATGACCCATTCGCCTCTGAGCGCCCCACCTCCCTCTGTAGCAGCGGTGATTGGCTTTCCACATGAATCAGTGCGGGGGTGTGGTTCAGACCGAAGCACCTGTCTCCCTCTGTTGTAGGATTCTCCATGACCTCATCCTGGGGAATGGGTAGAAGAGGCGCTGAGCAAAGCAGAGGTGTCCCCACCACCAGCCTACACTATAGGACACAGTCCTGGATTTTAGTAAGCGCCATGGACTTCACACCATCTTTTCCCTACAGCCTCAACTCTCTCCAACTTATTGGAGCAAACCCTGAAGTAGATGACAGAGCGGTGTCATTAAGTCAGAAACAAATCGGGAATGACTTTTGGTGGGGGGATGCTGGGGGTTCAGTCTAGGGACGTTCTGCCAGCCCTTTAAAAGGAAAGTTTTATTTTGAGACAGTATCTCATTAAGTTGCCCAGGCTGGCCTTGCACTTGCAACCCACCTGCCTCAGCCTCCCAAGCAGCTGGGATTACAGGTGCGCAAACATCATGCTGAAAAGGGTTGACCTTTTTGATCACTGTTATTTAATATTGGCCTAGAAGTACTCTCCAGCACAGTGATACAACAAATTAATAAAATTATAATTATTTGAATATAATGAGATATGGGGCTTGGGATTTAGCTCAGTGGTAGAGTGCTTGCCTGACAAGCACAAGGCCTTAAGTTCGATCTGCAGCAACCCTCCCCCCCACTCCAAGAAAAAGAAAAAATGAATATAATGAGATATTTCTCTTAATCAGGAGGAAAATACACCTATAAGAAAATCAGAATTCAGTGTATGTCTGAGTATAAAATTAATGTGAAAAAAATGGACTGGGGATATAGCTGGGAAGTTGAGCACTTGCCTAACATGCACTGGTCCTAGTTTTCATCTCCAGCACCACCAAAAAAATTGTAGTGCTTCTAAATATAAGCAAGAGATAATAGAAGAAATGACAGCAATAAATCAAGGACGGGATGTGCAAGACCTGGACCATCTGAATAGTTTAAAATGCCAATGAATGACAACATAAACTAAAAAAGACTTGAATAAAAAAATTAAAGAAGCCATATTACTACATGGAAAGATTCAGCATCATAGCAATGTTGATATTCCCCAAATTAATCTTAGATCTCAATAATATTGTTTTGGTAGGGGAAGAAGTAGTATCAGACAAGCTGACATTAAATTTCACGTAGAAAAATGAACAAGAATACCAGGGGAGAGGGGACAAAGCAACACAAAAATGACAAAAAGTACCATAAGACCTAGCACCTGTCTTACAGAGCAGCCACCACACAAGAGAATAGTAAGGGCGGGTAAGAGATGAGGATAGGTTGACCGGAGCTGGCATTTTTGATATTTTTAGTCTTCAAGACTGATTATTTTTCAGCTATGTCTTCTTTTCAGGGAAAGGGGGTATCACTTATAAAAGTGATGAAGGGAACTCGACCAGCCAAATATTAAAATATATTATAATTTAGGTGCAGTTACTCACACTTGTAATCCTAGCACTGAAGGAGGCTGAAGTAGGAGGATCATAAATTCAAGTTCTGCCCAGGCAATTTAGTAAGACTCTGTCTCAAAACTAAAAAATAAAAAGGGGCTGAGAATATAGTTCAGTGATAGAGTTCCCCTGAGTTCAATCCCTAGTGCCACAAAAATAAATAAATACAATTATAAAACTGCAAAAGTTAGGCAGTCTAGTACTGGCACATGAGTAGATTAATCTACACAAGTATATGCAAGAATATTTATTGAAACGTTACTTGTAACAGTAAAAATGGGAAAACACTTAAATGTTCATCACTATTATATTGTTTGAATAGGTCATTGTTCTTAAACATGGTACTATGGAACAATGTTCAAGATCTATAGATTCAAATGTGTACAAGCTTACTGAAATTTTTGGCCTCATTTTTAATCAATTGTTTTAATGATGAGATACATACTACTTGTATGTTGTTGCTGAAGATATTTTGCATTTCAGCACTTTGAGTTAAAATAAAGTTGTTATACTTATTCAGAAAAAAATATCTATTGGTAAATGAAAAAGGCAAAGTTTATTACATTCAACAACATGAATGAACCTTAAAAATATAACGTGGACCAAAAATTTTAAAAGCAAGACACAGAGAATACATACAATATGATTCCATGAATATAAAATTTTAAAACAAAGCAAAACTTAACTTTAATATTTACAGATACACTCGGAGGAGGCAAAATTGCAGAGAAAATGAAAATCATAAACACCAAGATGATGCCTTCCTCTGTAAAAAGAGAGGGAGCGGGTGGCGCATGGAGGGTGAGCAAGAAGTTCTGAGTGCTAGCAATGTCTAGCTTCTTGTTCCGGGTGCTAGTTGCATGATACATACTTTGAAGTTATGTAACCTCTACCTATATAAACTAACTACCACATGCATTTTATATGTGCATACTGTTTTCCTCACTAAGCATGTACTGTGACACCATTCATTTTCAAAAATAAGATGCACATCTGTGCTTGCATATGCATAGAAATAACTCTGAAAGGACAGCACAAAACGGATAGCAGCGTTTGCCTGCGGGGAGCTGAGCTGCTTGAAGACAGAGATCTCCCTACTGCTTTCCCTCCCGTACCTTTTAGCACCTTTTAAACATTTAGCATGTGCATCTGTTACCTTTTCCAAATGGTTTTTAGAGCACTGGATAAGCTAAAATGAAGATCAGTTTCAATATTTTTCAATGAACTTTTACAGAAAGGATATGGGAAGTATGAACACTGATTCTGCGGGGAAAATAACCATAAAACAATTAATTTATTGATAGGGTGTAACAGGGAACGAAATCTACTCTAGCAAAGAATGTAGTTTCTTGTAGGATATTAAACAGCTCAGTGAACCATCATTTTACAGAAACATATTCAGGTTGAACCTTCCAAGACGATTCCCAATGCCATCCTGAATTGGCCGCCAAGATAACTGCTGCCTCCCATGTTACCTGGCGCCACCACGATCAGGAAGCTGCAGCTCTGATCCTCACCCTTCATGCCACGTACCCTGCAGGCAAAGAGCCAGGCCCTGGGACTCTGCTACTGCTGCCACAGAGGACAAATTCTCACCACTGTGCAAGCTAGCTGAAGTCTGCATTGACCCCTCCGTCTCACCCAGATTTCACACAGGGCATTTGATGGGCAGAGCTGGATCATACTGAGAAACCTAGATGCAAAGGAGTCTGAAAAACACACCATATATAATATATGATATTATATATATAGTCATTAGCACTGTGTAGAACAATTTTAAAATATCTAAGAAAGCTAAAATTATACATACCCTAAGACAGAAAATTTCACTTCAAAGTAATATTCTTAAACTCTCACACATCTGCACAAGAAACTATACATGTGCAAGCTTATTCTGACAGTATTTGTGACAGTGGAAAATTGGAAACTATCATCAACAGGGAAATAGACTGTGACATATTTATTCAATGGGTACTATATAGCAATTAAAGATATGAGCTAGAGCTACTTGTGCTACAATAAATAAATCCCAACATAGCAATATTAAGAAAAAGCTGTAGAGTCACACATTTGTCATTTATATAAGATTTTAAAAACCACAAAGCAACACTATATTAGTCATAGAGAAATGCATATGTCACGTGGGTGGAAATGATAAATGGCAAATTCAGATTCGTGGTTGCTGCCAGAGAAAGAGGGGGGATAGAGAGAGGTACACAGGATTTTAACTGCTCTGTAATACTTTATTTATTTATTTGAAAAAAATCTGAGGCAAACACGGCCAAATGTTAACATGAAATGATGTTAAATAAGTACACTGATGAATGTATTATTATGCTGTACAATTGTCCATATATTTTAAGTATTTCATAACAAAAAGGTAAAATTTGTGAGTAACCATTATAATAATAAAAATATACAGTTTCCAAGTTAGTAGAGAAAACAAAAGAAGTCAGGATAATGGAAATGTCACAGATACAACCAATACAACAATAGACAGAAAAGGAGCAAAAAAACCAACCAACCAACCAAAAAAACAAACAAAAAAACATGGAAGGGGGAGGACACAGCAGAAATAACTGCATGCCAACAATGATCACAGAGAAGCTAAACTCAGCTACAAGATGTCTGAGTCTATTCGATTAGATTTTTAAAATCCAAATAGGTTCTGCCTAAAAGTACAGCCCGAATCAAAATTATAGATATATTGAAACTAACTGGATGTCAAAAAGTATACAAGGCAATGCTAGTCAAAATAACCACATCGGACAAAATGTACTTTAGGGCGAGAAGCATAAATGGAGAAAAGATATGGCACTGCACATGGGAAGAACGATTCACACAAAGGTACCAGCTGGACGTCCCTTCTCCAAAGTGCCTGGGACCAGAATGTTTATGATTTTGGATTTATTTGGATTTGGAAATTTTTGCATACACATAATGAGGTATCTTGGAGATGAGACCCAAGTCTAAGCATGAAATTCACGTGTTTCATACACACCTTATACCTGTAGACTGAAGGTAATTGTATACAGTTATTTTTAGTGTACCTGCACTTTGAGTGTGACCCATCATTTGAGGTCAGATGTGAAATTCTCCACTTCTGGGTGTTATGTTGCCATTTAAAATTTTTTTTTTTATTTTGGAGGATTTCAGATTTTAGATCAGGGATTAGAGATGCTCAATTTGTATAATTATCAGAATTGTATGTGCCCAATAAGATGGCCTCAATAACATATAAAGTTAAAAACTGATAATTATAAGAAAAAATAAATCTAAAATTACAGTGGGAGATTTTAATAAATGCCTATCAGATTAATAGATTAAGCAGAAAGTAGAATATATAGACAATATTGGGTAGTAAAAGAGGATATAACTACCAATGCAACAGTACTTTAAAATCATAAAACTAATCCATAGCCAACACTATACCATTAAATTTGAAAATTTAGAGAAATGGAAAATCATTAAAACTGACTCAAGGAAGTCAAGTGAGGTCATACGTACTTCTAATCCCATCACTCTGAGAAGCTGAGGCAGGAGGAGTACAAGTTTGAGCCCAGTCTGGGCAATTTATCAATTTAGTGAGACCCTGTCTCAAAATAAAAATTAAAAAGGGCTGAGGATGTAGCTCAGGGTGAAGGCTCTGGGCTCAATTCCTCAGTACTTCATTAAAAAAAAAATCTCATAGAAAAAATTTTAAAATCCTGCTAAAATTTAAACCTTAAGTGATGTGGTTCTGTAGCTTTTTATCCGTTTGCTTACCACATTAAGAGAAGTCTCTTCTATTTCTACTTAGATAAGTGTTTTATTTTCTTTTACTTATGGAAAGGTATTAATTCCATTAGATATATTCTTCATCTACTGAGATGATAATCTAGTAAATGGTCAATTACATTGATGTGTCTTCTCCTGGTGAATGACGCTGAGACTCTTGGGATAGATCTTTGGGCAGAATGTATTATGGTTTTGAACAATTCTGAACTTAATTTGATTTAGCACTTTGCATGTAAGTCAAGAACAAGACATAGATAGTATTGTTCCTCTTTCACCACTTATACTGGAGCTCCTAGAGTCTGCAGCGACACTGGGGTAAAAGTAGATAAAAGGAAGAAAATAATATTATTTGTACACAACATACACACATACACACACACAAAAAAGTCAGTGCCCAACGGTCAATTTGCTGAACAATGAATTCCATGAATGACTGATTAAAATAATTTATGAGATGTACTGAGTAACCATAAACATGTTTTAAAAAATATTCTTTTTGGGGGGATCAAACTCAGGGCCTTGCGCTTGCTAGGCAAACGCTCTACATTTTGAGCTAAATTCCCAGCCCTTGAGAAATATTCTTGACTTTTCATTATTCTTCAGTTAGACTTCTAAGCAAATATATATTCAACATAATAAATATAGTCAAGGATATATTCAAGACTATATATTTCAAAGACATTCTTCATGAATATAAAGTAATGATTTCATTCCAAAATAATTTTTACTAACATATTCTTATGAGCAATCTATACAAGATTAAATATATATATGAGTAAGTGATTAATAATTTAGCATTTGACAAATTAAATATTTGTTCAAATGCTGCCAAGAAAAATATAATTTATAATACAAGAAGAATATTTTCATACTTTAATATATTCAAGAAAACTATTTCTTAAATTTTTTGATAAATTAGTAACTATGAGTTTAGTAAATTAAACATTAGGTGGATTGGCTTACAGACTGCTTTTCGCAGATGTAAAGGATTATATACTATAAATTCCATTTATATAATTTGTATAGAAAACACCAATTTGAAGAGGTAAAGAATCAGATCAGTTGCCACGCAGGGCTGGGGGAAAGGAAAGAAGAGTAAAAGCAAGAGGGCATCAAAACCCAACAGAAAGACGGAAATGCTCTAAAACCGTATTGTGGTGACTGTACAATTTTATAAGTTTACTAAAGTCATTGAATTGCACTCCTGCAATGGGTGAGTTTTGTGATATATAAATTATATCTCAACGAAGCTGTTAAAAAGAAAAAAAATGGCCTTCAGTAAATCAATTGCAGCATATGAACCTAGAACAGTCATGATAAAAGTAGAATAAATAAGACAGTATGAAGCAAAGAACAATGGACTAGAATAGGAAGCTTGGACACGAGTTCAATGACATACACAAAGATCATAATGCATTACAGAGGTGATGCTGGAAAACAAGCGGAGAAGAATGAAACATTAGATAATTGGTGTGCCATTTGGCTAATGATATAAAAATAAAATAAAATTTGACATCTGTGTTGACGTCACACACAAAAAGCTCCAGATTTACTAAAAAGCTAATTATGGAAAAATGAAACTTTAAACTTCTATTTCCGAAGGATTAGGATTTTGGAAGTCTTTGGTCTGTCCTGACACCAAGTAAAAGCTGAATGAATACAGTGAAAAATCAACAACTCTTCTTAAAGTGTCAGAAAAGTGATGCTGCATCTGCTGCCTCCAAGACTTGACAGGCAGGGCTGGGGATGAAGCTCAGTGGTAGAGGCCCTTGGTTCTCCCCTGGCACCATAAGTAAATACATAAATAAATAAAATTTTTAAAATGGAGAAGCAGACAGGTGAATACACAGAATACCACTTACTGGAGCAGAAACTGGTTCCATGGGCACCAGTACCAGGGCCAGACACCTGGGTGGTAGTGACAGATTGCCAGAGGCTCACTGGAGACAAACCTGTGAGAAAAATCTCAGGAACCCAGTCACAGGGGGTTTCTCACACTTTTCACCTTTTATCTCCAGGAGTTCTGCCAGGTCCTCATAGTTTATATCAGAGAAAACTCTCTAGTGTCACTGCAGGGGGAGTGGAAAAGGAGCCAGACTGAAGTACACAGAGCACTCTGTTCTTAACAAGACCTGTCCTCTGGGGCAACTATTTTCCTGGAGCCTAATCTGCTGGAGGACGGAAGATGCTCAACTTCAGTCCCCTCTAGAGTTCCACACCTGGGAAGCGGAACATACAACTCCAGTCCACTAGAGCCGTCTGTCCGACCCAAGGGGAGGACACTCTAAGAAGCACTGGTCATGTTCCCAGCGCAGGGGATAAGCTCGCCAGAAGACTGGGGCCTAATCTCAGGTCCATCGAGTACTCTCCCGCTCCCACACTTGACCGCTACTCATTTAAGGCCTATTTACCACAGTTCCTCTTACCTAGTACCTCCTCTCCACCTTAAAAAAAAGATTACAGGCATGTAAGAGGCACAAAGTACAATTTGAAGAGACCAAATGGCATCAGCATCAGAGTCAGATATTACAGGAATGCCGGATTTTTCACACTATGAATTTTTAAAATATATGATTAGTATACTAAAGTCTTTAATGGAAAAAGTAGAAACATGCAAGAACAGAGGGATAATTAGGAGAGAAGTGGAAATTTGAAGAAAGAATAAAAACAAAATGCTAATGATGAAAAACCATGTTAACAGAAATGTCAGTGGTCTAAATGCACCAATTAAAAGCCAGAGATAGAGTGGTTAAAAAAAGACCCAACTATATGTTGCCTGGAAATCTACTTTAAATATAAATTGTCACAGATAGATAAAAACTAAAAGGATAGAGAAAGACATACTATGCTAACACTAAAGAAGCCATGCACAGCTATGTAAGCTTCAGAGCAAGGGAAGTTAACAGGAGTGAAGGGGCCGTTACAGAGCACTCCAGCGGTATCTACAGTAATAACTGACAGCTAACACCATATCCAATCATAAGAAACTTGACGCTTTCCTGTGGGAATCAGGAGCAAGGCAAAGACATTCCTTCTCACCACTACTTTTTCAACATCATACCAGAAGTCCTAACACACACAATAAGACAAGAAAAGGAAATAAAAACATGGATTGAGAAGGAAGACATAAAACCGTCTGTGTTTGCAGATGCTGTGATGGTCTATGTAGAAAATACGAAAGAATCATTTTGTTTCTAAATCCTGGGGGCTGGAAGCATAACTCAGCTGTAAGTGCTTGCCTAAGCTGTATGAAGTCTTGGGTTTGAGCCCAGCACTGCAAAAAGAAAGAAAATCCTGAAAGAAATAAGTGATTGCAACAAAGTTGCAGGATACAAAAATAATATGCAAATGTCAATTGCTTTTCTATATACTAGCAATGAACAAATGGTGTTTGAAATTAAAAACACATTATCATTTACATTAACATTCCCCAAAGTGAAATACGTAGGGATAAATCTTGCAAAACATGTGTAAGCTCCATATGAGGAAAACTAAAATTCTGATGAAATACAAAAGAAGATGTAAATAAATGGAGAAATAATTCGTGTTTATGGATAGGAAGACTCAAAAAAGTCAAGATGTTAGTTTTTCCCAGTTTGATGGGTAGATTCAACATAATTCCAATCAAATCTCAGCAAGTTATTTTACGGATACTAACAAACTGATTCTTTAGTTTATATGAAGAAGGAAAAGGTCCCAAATAATAAACTCTATTGACATAGAAAAGCCAGAGGACTGATACTACTACAGTAATCCAGATGGTGGGGAATTGGTATCAAAAAGACAATAGAACAAATAGACAATAGAACATAGCAGAGAGCCCATAAATAGGCCCACATAGTCAACAAATCTTTGACAAAAGACCAAAAGAAGTTCAATGGAGAAAAGATTCTCTTTTGAAGAAATGATGCTGAAGTACCTAGACATCCAACAACTACCCATCATGAAAACTAACTCGAGGGTCTGGGGATGTAGCTCAGTGGTACAGTGTTTGCCTAGCATGTGCGAGGCCTTGGGTTCCATCCTCACAACTTCAAAAAGTAATTATAAAATAAAGACAAAAATGAATTCAAGATGAATCATAGGCCTAAATTAAAACATAGAATTATAAAATTCCTACAGATGATAAAAGAGAAAACCTAAATGTCTCTGGGTTTGACCTTGACTTTATGATCTAATGGCAAAGTAAGGCACAATCTCTGTTTTTTGTTCAATTTTACTATGACCACAAAACTTCTCTAAATAAAGGATTATTAATTTAAAATAAAAGTTTAAAACTATTTGAAGAAAGTATAAGAAAACACATTTTAGCCTCAAAATAAGGAGTGATTTTTTTACACATACACATAAAAATGAAGAAATCATTATGTACATGTACCTACTTCCCACAATGAATGTAATCAATATGGACTACAAATATGTACTAAGAAGAAAAATAATTAAAATGTAGAAATCATAAAGGAAAAGGGCAGAAAAAAAATGACATCAAAATGGAAAGCTTTGTGGCATAAAAGGTACCATAAACCAAATAATAGTCACGCAGTAGACTGAGAAAGATATTTACATCGTATATAACAATCAAAAATTATTGGTCAGAATGAAGAATGAACACCAAATAGGGAGATGCATAATTCATGTAAGAGGAAACCTGTAGCCTGAAAACATATTCTAAAAGGTTCAGTCTCACTATAATTAAAATTAAAATCACAGTGAGAGATCATTTCACACATATGAGATTAGCAGAAAATAAATTCTGAGCGTTGGGAAGGATATGGAGACCTAGGAACTCTTATGCAACGCTGGTAGGAATACAAATTGGCATAACCACATTGAAGATCAACGTGGCAAATCCAGCAAAATGTGAAATGTGCAGATCCTCTACCTCAGCAGACCTATCTCTAGTTTAACATCAAAAACAAAAACAAAAATGCACATACTCACACATGTTAAAGGAAGTATTTAGAAAACCGTTTGTCCCAGCGTGGCTTGTAACAGCAAACCATCCAGATGTGCATAAGAGGAAAAGGATTACTATAGCTATTCAAAAAAGTGCTATACAGGGATTTAAATGAATGCACTGTATTTATAGGTATCAACTTGAATAGAAAAAATGTAGAGGAAAAACAATAGCAAATAGCAGAACGTTACAAAGACATGCTTTCATTTAAGTAAATTTTTAAAAACTCAAAACAATGTGATAGTTTATGGTGACATACATGTAATAAAACATACAATTATTTGTAGCTACCCTATCAGGATCTTTTAAATGCAAGAGAAAGAATCCCAAGCTCAAAATGGCTTTGACAATGAAGAGATTTATTATCTCAACATAATCAGAAATCCCAAAGTAGGGCAATTTCAAGATATTTAGTTCAACAGTTCAAATATATCCCCAGGATTTAAATTTGTCCACATTTTCATTCCTGAATTGTCAATGTGTTCTCTTCAACCTAATCCCTGCCTTGGACACCATGTGGCTACCACAATTTTGTGCAAGGTACGCTGACACAACAATGCCCTAATGACAGAGAGGACTGCTTCTTTCTTGTACATCTCTGTCATTCAGCAAAGATCCCTTACTCGATCCCTCAGTAGACTTCCCCTCTAGACATCGCTGAAGTCCAGAACTTTCCTCAAACCAGCTACAAGGGACACGAGATCACCATGGTGGGGTTGGCTTGCTGACTTAGGGTGGGGGGCAGGAGAGGGCAGAACAAAACTGGGGGATCTGCGTAGACACAGGAGGGAATCTGACGTGTAGGAAATGATGTCAGTCAGGGACCTGGAAACAAATTCCTCCCTGGATATCTGACAGAGAAATGGGTGCCTAGGAAATCTCTGGAGGACTGCAGGGGCAGGAGGGCCAAGGGCTGAGGCTCTGTGAGTGGCTTCTGGAACATCATAGTCCACTTGGTGCCATCTCTAGCACAAAAGAGAAGGCAGAGCATCAAGAGGCCACTAGGAAGTCATCGAGCTCCAGAATATGCAGCCATAGCAAAGACTCAGCAATAAGGAAGGAACCACTGCCAAAGTAAAGCTGCCCAGACAGTGGACACAATCCAGCTGTCACCACCTTTGCAAATATCACACACACACACACACACACACACGCACATATTGGACACTGTATTGCAGCATTGCCTCAACCTTGCTTGCTGGAAAAGAGCCCAAAACATCTTGGGATATGGCTCTGTTGCACTACTATCTCCTTCTCCCTCTACTTCTCCTTCTTCCTCTTCCTCCTCCTCCTTTTCCCCATCCCCTCCTCTTCTTCCTGTTCTTCCTCCTCTCCTCCTCCTTTTTCTTCTTTTGGTTTTTTTGAGACAGGGTCTCACTCTGTAGTTCAGGCTGGACTTGAACTTGCAGCAATCCTCCTGCCTCAGCCTCTGGCACTACTATCTTCTAAATGTCATATTTCATACATATTATTGGCAGAACTTAGCTTTCATCCAGAATCCTATCTGCAAAAGAGACCCGGAAATGAAATTTTAACTTTCCAGCTTGGCAGGTCAGAAGGGATGCTGGAAGGAGATGAGCTTGAACACTGGGTATCCACTGACCGGTCCTTTGCAGCAAGAAGGAATGGCTACTCCATCCATCCCTTTGCCTACCCATGCATCAGGACAGAAAATGCTCATACCTATACAGATGTATTCCTCACCCTTACAACTCAAAATCCACTCGGTTGTGTCCAGACCAGGATCTCTGTGTGATTCATTCTCTCTCTCATGGTCAAGTTCTGTCTCTGTCCTGTGCTCTAAATCCTGGTCAGCAGAGTTTCAGGTCCATGTAGCTCCCTTGCCTCCAGGAAGCCTTCCCTTCCTATGCCAGCGCACACTCCTCTCTCCCTCTACTGGATCATCAAACCCCTAAGGCTGCTACTCACTAGGGCATCCCTCATTCTTTATCCCATGAGTTTCTGATAGTCCAGAGTGGTGTTGTGCAATGTCCACAAGGGCTGCTATGTGTCAATGGGACTGCTTCATAAGCACGCAGTCTGGATTACCTGGAACCCAGGGAGGGTGACTGTTTCTAACCGGATCTGATTTTTTGCATTCCTCCACCAGGGAGTATGTCCAGGGCCTGTCTACTACTCCCCAAACCCCAAGTGCATTAATGGAAGATGCTCTCAGTTGTCACCTGGCCGACAGGGTGCAGCTGGCGGAGATGGGCCCATTTGCCACAATTCACTGGGTCTGGCTCTCGGCTCGAATGAGCCACGATCCCCTCAAATGGATTTTCCTTTTGTGTGATATATGTAAAGCACTCCTAATGTGCGAATCCTCAGAGAGAGCTCACACTGCCCATCTAAGTGTTTTTTAAAGAATTGAGCTCTTACCTTTTAAAATTACACCGGGGTGGTATTGTTCAAATATGTAGGACTGACTACTCCAGGAAGCAGCAACAACAGGATACAATGCACTAATTTTACCCCACTTTGACTTAGAAAATATAATCGGTACTTAGAAAAATTGTAAATACTAAAGAATCAAGGGAATAAGATTATTCTAAAATAGGGCGCTAATACATCAAGCAAAATAGCTTTTGCTAGTATTAACTGAGGACCATTATCTATCAGAGAAGATATACCTCTGGCCTTGATAATGTAAAGAAACACAAATGACTAAAGAAGCCTGCCAATATTTCTGGGAGGGAGAAAGCAGGAAAGAGTCTAATACAAGACGGAAACTTGGAGAAGCTGAGTGACTCAACAGTGTAGAGAAACAGGCTCAAGCAAGCTTGAGAGGCTGCAACCTTGCTCAGTTCAATTACCATCATTTCCATAGCGTCTCTATCCTTTCCTCCCTGAATTGCTGTGGCTATCACACACTCCAGGACTTTCTCATCCCTAGTGTTGGTATCCAGTCACTGTGTGTGTCTCCCCAGCTAAATGTCCCCCAGGTCAGAATCTGCTCTACACTTCTCTCCTGTGGCAGCTCACTTCATCCTACTTCCCCGTCCCCAAACCTGGCACAAACTGGCGTGCACAGTAGCCTTGATCCTCTGGACCTTTCCCCCTCATCTCTGCCTGTTAGACGGCAGAGAATCAATCCAAAGAATCTTAAAACAATCTGCCGTGCAGCCTTGGTGGGGAGTAGCCACATTTTCTTCCTGAAGGTGTACAGAGATTATATTGAGGCATTCGTATTGGGCATAATTCTGTGACAGATAAGTAGGCTTTTCTTAATATGAAATATTCCAGCTGGCAAGGGCTACTGAGGCACACCCAGGATTAGTGTCCAGAAGGTCGCCAGGCGTGCAAAGTTGAAGGGCAGGTATTGGAAGAAGGGTCTCAGTTACCTTGTTGAAAACTGTACACTCATTGGTAAAGACCAAGCAATCGTTGGTTCTGCTAGCCCTACTTTTATGAGTATTGCCCGATCTTGACACGGCTCCACAGTTGCCACCAAATCCGTCCCCTGCCTCCGAGTACCAGAACTCCTGAACAGTTCCAAGGCCAGAAGATTGGGCAGTAATTCTGGGGAAATCAGGTTCTGTCATAATTTTTGTGTTTCTTCCCTCTTGTATGATGCTCAGTGGAAGAAAAAAGTGAGAAGTGGAAGTTCCCGCCTTATATTATATATACAGATATTAGAGGATTCCTGTTGTTTTTGTACTTTATACCAAATGCAAGTCATTTGTATCCACAGGCACCTGGGTATAACCATCGGGCCTACATGTTTTGTTTTCAACAATCAGATATATTTATTGACTCTTGATTCTAAAAGAAAATCACAATGTCAAAATTAGTATTCTCTAGGTTAAATATTTATAATAGATCATATTTTGTCATTTAAATTTGTTATTCATAAAAATATCATATTTGAAAATTATCTGTAAATTTGATTTTGCTCTTTCTCAAAATTCCTACATAGGCACCATATTGCTGGAAAATAATCATCAATCATGACTTAAAAATAATTGTAAAGGAAAAAGTTTTCAAGTATGGGGGATTTAGCTCCATGGTTAGAGTGCTTGCCTGGGAAGTACAAGGCCCTGAGTTCAATCCCCAGCACAAAAAAAAAAAAAAAAAAAAAAAAAAAAAAAAAAAAAAAAAAAAAAAAAAAAAAAAAGTTAAAAAAAAAATTTTCAGGGGCTGGGGATTTAGCTCAGTGATTAGAGTGCTTGCCTTGCAAGCACAAGGGCCTGAGTTTGATCCCCAGCACCACAAAAAAAAAAAAAAAAATTTCAAGTATGAAAAACATTTTGTGAAAAATCTCATCACACAGAATTCTTACAAATAATATGATTGTAAGGATGTTTTTAACAGCTAGCTATTATTATGTGATGTACACCTATAATCTCAGCACGCAGGCAGGCTAAGGCAGGAGGATCACAAGTTCAAACCCAACCTGACTTTAGGAACTAAGCAAGACCCTGTCTCAAAATTAAAAAATAAAAACTGACTATGGATGTAGCTCAGTGTGAAAGCCTGGGTTTAATCCCCTGTATGCTCCCCCCCAAAAAAATCTAGATATGATGTTGGGTGGACCTATAAATTAAGATTGCTGATTGCCCATGATGCTTTAGGACAACCAAAGATTCCAGTTTGTTCTCTACTAAAATTTTCTTTCTTGGTTCCCATGAAAGACTTCTGTTTCCATTTACTTTGTGTGATTGTGTGTGTTTATATATTACATATACTTAAACAACATTTTAAACTTTAACCATTTCATTTGCTTTTAAAATAAATACAAAGTAGTATTCATGTAGACTAGTATTCATGTAGACCACAACATTTTTAAGGCACTTAATAATTCTTGTTCTGGATTGATCTGTATTTATTTCTAGTCTTTTCCCTAGATGGTAAGCTTTTCAAGGGAGAGTAAGTAGCTTATTTTCTTCCATGAGTTATAGGATGAAGAGCAGAGCTTGATACTTAAACTTGAAAAATACTCGTTGAGTAATGAACATGTAAGTACATGACAGAAATTTTGATGAGACGCTTGATCCAAAGCTATGCAGTATCATACTCGTTTTCACCTCTGTTTTGTCTGGGGAAAGCTAATGTACCTAAGTGATTATGACAGGTGCTCTGGGTGAGCAGGGATGGAGGAATCGATGCCCCCTGCCTCCAACTTCCTGGAAGCCTCCCTGAACTTCTCCAGATGGCAGAAAATGTCTCCTATGATCAAAGCCTTCCTGAGAAAAAAATTTGGTTCTTCCTGGCTATGAGGCACTTCTGCATGTCTAACTTCCACCTCTATCCCTATAGAGATGAGCTAACCACAGATCATAAGATACTTCCATAGGACAAACAATTCCCATCCACTTAACCTTTCCCCTTGGTGCTCATCCTAAAAATCACTAAAGGACACTGTACCTCTCCCACCTCCTTCCTGGGTTCTCACCATCTGTCTGAACTCTGGGACCCATTCAAGTATATAAATAAAAACGGAAACTCAGCCCAAGACTTGGAATCAAATGGGTTGGGTCCAGGTGCTAGTTCACATATCAGTTATGTGACCTTGGACAAATTACCTGATTCTCGTTTCAGAATGGGGTTGATGATCTACAACTCACAAGGAGCAGACTGAACAAGACAATGTACTTGAAGACACCTAGCACACAGTGGGTGCTCCATCATGGCGCAGGTAGTTGTGTAACTTAGTTGTAGATTCTGCTTCTGATTCCCTGTGATTCTCACTGAGTGCATTGTTCATCTGTGGTCATTTCATGAAGGTAGTTTTGAAACATTTATTTATATATTTGGTTATATATTTGTAGCGTCTTCACTGATAGAATCTGAGGTGGTGTTTAGACTGATGCCATTTTCCAGAGGCTTCCTTGTGAACGAGCTGTGAGATTAACTTGTCTGCCTTGGGGACAGTTGTCCTTGACTTGTCAGTCGGTTTCAGAGGAATCTTCCTTTCTTCTCTGTGTCAGAAGTGACACAAGACAGATATGCATGAGTTCTCTAGAGAACAGTGAGGGACTTCACAGAGCTCAATTTGGAAGAATACACAAATGTTGTTATCTAGTGATAGTCTCGTGACGCTTGCAGAGGGGGAAGAACTGGAAACCAAATAAAGTGAGGGAAGTTGAGAGGGAGAGAAACTTGCTTCCACAGTGAACAAAACAAAACAGGCAGAAGTGGGCAGAAGTCTCTATATGTGGGCTTTGCAAAGTTAATCATCCTTCCTGCTTCAGCACTCTACCCCTTGGCAGCATTTTTCATGATGATTTGAATTTCTCAGGACAAGATCAGTTTCCTGGAGCTTTCTCTTTTTCTTTTTCCTCTTTGTTTTAACTTCTTTTTTTTTTGTTTCATTTGAGGGATAAAGTTAACGAGGACCTAGTTCCTCCAAATCTCTAGTAGTTGTCTAGCGACTGTCACTTCTTCATCCGGAAAACATGACTCGAGTGATCAGTCTAGGCAGATCCTAGTTCACCCAAATAGCCTCCAGGGTGACAAATTTATTCCTTGAGGATTTGGAGGAAACTTTTCTTTTACTTTGGCTTTGTTCATTTTCTTCTTCAGATGTCTGGTAAATAACTTATTTCCAAATTCCAAATCAATTCATTTCAACTCCAAATATCCTCTGAGTATATCTACTTAGGAAGGACCTAATTCAAATCTGGAACCCTATTTGCAAAAAATTTTTTCAGAAATTCATTTTCTGGCTCTCTAATATCTCCAGCTACGAGGAGCGTGGAAGATAAGTTGAATGAGCCAATCCAGAGCGTATGGCATAGTTGGTATCCACATCTCATGGAGAAGATGTGCTTTGAAATAGGCTTCAAATATGTGCAAGATTTGTTTAAGAGGTTATCTTTCAGGGGAGAGGATTTTGGGCTGATGAATAGAAAAATTTAGCAGAGAATAACTAAAAGAATAACTTATTGGAACTGGACTGGTGTGCGCAAGCTAGGAAGACAGGAGGTGGGTAGGAACCTGGAGAGGAATCTGAATTTGATCTTACAGGCAGAGGAGTGAGGGAGACATAGAAGGTCATTAAACAAGTGTTCAGAGAAGGTAAATTACTGCTTTCATTCTTTTTGTCATAGTCAGTATAACACCTAGCAAGCAGTGGTCACCTGTCTTTCATCTCTGCTTTAGTTCTTAATATCTACTAGTGGGTTACTACTATAATAATCACTGATATGATTTTTAAAAATTTATTAATGTACTTTAGTTATACGAATTAGCAAGTTTCATTTTGGCACATTCATACATGTGTATGACATGTTGATCACCCACCCCACCACTCCATTAATCATGCTTATCAACTTGACTAGATTAAGAGACCATTGAGCAGATTAGTAAAGCACAGTTCTGGGTGTGTCTGAGTGGGCCACAGGGGAGTGACCTTGGGCACTGTGTCTGGTTCCTAGCCCTTTCCTCTCTGCCACTTTTCCCTTGTTCTCTGCTTCCCAGACACCAAAAAGTGAAGAGCTTTGCCCCACTATCCCCTTTTGCCACAGTGTTTCTGCCTTAGAGACAGTTGAACATGGATGGTTGATACTTTGCTGGATGAATGCTCTGCCACTGAGCTAAATCCCCAACCCCAGGATATCTGACTTTCTGAGTCTGGCCTCCTTCACTTAACATGGTGGACTCTAGTTCAAAATGATATGATTTGGGGCTGGGGATTTAGCTCAGTGATTAGAGTGCTTGTCTTGCAAGCACAAGGGCCTGAGTTCGATCCCTGGCACAACAACAACAAAAAAAAAAAACCAAAATGATATGATTTTGTGATCTTACTGAGTTAATATTTTCAGCACCGATATGCAATACTGAGAAATAAATGTTTTTAAAAGATGGAGGAAAATTATTTCTACCCTAGATTTCTACACCTGGCCAAATGATCAATTAAGTATAAGTATAGAATAATGACAGCTTCATTCATACAAGAGCACAAGAAATTCACCTCCTGCTTATCTCACATATTGTTATAGTATAGAGATTCTGAAAAAGTAAGCAAAAAAAAAAAAATGACATTGGATGCCAAAAACAGAGAATCTTTTTTTTTTTTCCCTAGTGGTGCTAGGTATTGAACGTAGGGGTTTAAGCTTGTTAGACAAGCATTCTACCACTGATCTACATCTCCAGCCCCCAAACAGGGCAACGCGTGTGAGAGAAAAGCTGAGAGAATCCACAGAATAATCACAGGAAAGACCCCAGGACAGTAACTGTACACAGCCTAGGGAATAAACCAATCCAGATTGAAGCATGAGGGAAGCAGCTGTGGGATTGAGGTCTTCAGGGAAAAAAAATGGGATGGCTAAAATTCCTACTATTTTGACCATATTGAGAAAAGACGTACAACATTTAGAGGTAAATTAATATATAGGAAACTGAGCAAAAGAGAAAGTTATTAACTCTACTGAAAACAAAGAAAGGAAAATACAAGAAAGGAAATATAACCATAGAGTAGATAATACTTTCACAACCACAGCAATATAAACACTAAATATTGATCCTATGGGAAACTCTAATATAGCTATATTGTGAGCAGAGGGCGATGAGAGTATTGGTAGAGAGAAACCAGGCATAAACAGAGTTTCAGGGGAGTAAGAAAACCAAGCCCTCATCTTCTTTGGTAGGAAGTTATGGACAGTGTCTAAAATTGGAAAATCTAGAAATAACAGCATAGGCATGTTATTCAGATATATGAAAGCGAACAATATAAGAAGCTGCTAATATTTTAAATTGTGACCTCTGAGGAATGTGAAGAGGGAACTGAATGTAAGCCTTATAGAATTATTTTTCTTACTTTAAACTACGTAACTATATACTTTGATTAAAAAAAAATTTCACAAATGTTTACAGTAATGCTCAAAATTAGTTCTCAGATCACAGTTTTCCTGTCAGCAAATCGCTGCCAGTTCTAACACTCTTCTACCCACTTGCCACCAGCTACTTACTGGCCATTTATGTCTAACCACAGCCTCCTACTGGCATGCAGGCAGTTCAGAGTTTGTTGAATTCTGTGCTGCAAAATCAGAAGATTCAGAAATCTCCTAAAAGGGCTGCGGATTTAGCTCAGTGGTTAGAGTGCTCGCCTTGAAAGCACAAGACCCTGAGTTCATCCCCAGCACCAAAAAAAAAAAAAAAAGGAATCTCTGAAATATTACTATTACCAGACATTTCTGCTGTCGTGTGCCACTAAGGAATGAAAAAGTGGCATGGAGGAAGACCATAGCATAGCAGATCTTTTTCTTCTAAGAGCTGCCTTGGTCATAGTATGTTCCAGCTGTTGAAAGAACAATTTAAGTAAGTGTAAGAGGAAAAGATACTATCTAAAAATTACATGGGTCTATGGCTTAATGTGATGTATTCTGTCCTTTTAGAAAGGCTGCAAAAATAATGGGTAATTGCTCAAGGAGACCAATAAGTAGAGCTGCTTCTGGGAGAAAAATAGAAAACCACTGTAATATTTTCATCCCCCGACCCTGACTGTGTCCCATCTTACCATACTTCCTTTGGATGGCTTCCTTTGCATGGCTTTTGCTTTGTTGTTGTTGTTGTTATTGTTGTTGTTCAGGAGGGAGGGAAAGCCATTTGTTCAATATCAGAAATTTAGAAAATGTTTCATTTTTTGAGCTCCCAAATACTAATGTATTAAGTTCTCTGAAAAGTTCTCTCTATGATTTTCTGTATCTTTTTCCTTTCTAAGTAGCATAAAGCTCCAGTAGAAGACAGAGACGTTTCCTCGTCTGAATTACTGCCACCATGAAATAGATTGAAAAAAATATATCATTTTCTATCAACCAGTAGCATCCCAGTCCACAGAGGGGTGTCTCCTAAGCCATCAAGATAGTATCAGGATATTAATCATTTCTGGAACAGTGAGAGCCCCATCACCAGCCAGCACCCACAAAGGCTGCAACCCCAGGGCCAGCTGCAGCTGCTTGTGACAATCCCGGAGCTCTGCGACCAAGAGCATGTGCCAGCTGGCTCCCGTTACTTGGCTAAAGGGCTGCTTCCAGGCACTGGGGCTGAGTGGGCCTTGACTCCCCGAAGCCAGAGACTCGCAAAGCCCTGTCACTGCTAACTGTCAGCAGGGCAGGGGACAGCACATGGGATCGTTGCAAGCACACACCCACATGCCGGCCCACATTCAATGTACATAAGCAAATATTTCTTTTGTGGATGCACTTGGGTAATGCAGGTTGGAATCATGTGAAGCTGCAAGACACAGTTGTTAAGAGCCCAGTTTTAGGACTGGGGTTCAGTCAAGTAGATGACCCCCTGTCTAGTGTGGGTGAGGCCCTGGATTCCATCTCCAGTTCTGAAAAAACAAGAAAAAATACAACTTCAGAGTGAGACAGCTTTCAAAGTTCAGTTGACAGTAATTTCTCTAAGCCTATTTTCTCATCAGTAAAATAAGGATAATGACAGTGCCCACCTCAGAGGGCCTTGTAAGGATTAAATGAAGCCCTGAAGCCCTTAATAAAAGATGGTCCAAACAGAAGAGTGTCTGACTGGTCTGCGTTGTTCCCCCGAGGAAACCCTCCAGCACACCACTCTTTCTGCTCCTACCAGCCCCAGGGAAGATTCTGGAAAGAGTCTGTCCATGGGTGCCGGGGCAGTGCGCTTGCCTACAGCTGTGTGGTGGTGGCGGGAACTCAGGTGGGTAGAAGGTGAGAGATTTTCTTTTTGGTTCCAGCCAATGAAACAGACTTTGGAATCCAACAGCTCCTCAGATGAGGTAATTATTTACTAATATGCCCGAGGCCTTATAATCATAGACTCTCTACCCTGCATTCTACAGGCCAGGTGTTCCTGGCTGTATCTGACCTAGGAGGAGGTGAGGGTTATGTAATGTGAGATGACCTGGATAGTCAAGGCTGTGTGTGTCTTCAGCCTCTTGCCTGCAAAGTCCCTGCCATCCTGGACTAAGTCACACAAACAACAACCATCCCCATGCAGGCACTTCCAGCAGGACGCATGAAAAGTTCACACAGAGAATGATCCAAATAGAGGGTGACCGTTTAAGTTTTTAAAACTTTATTACAATAAAAGACACATTGCCGTGAACCTAAATACTCCCCCTGGTTTCAACACACTTCCCTATCATTCTTGCCACTTCCTGAGGTAGTTCTTTTGTGTCCTTACAAGCTGTGATGAAAAATATGATGAGCACTGCTGCTGAGTGCCATCCAATGGAAAGCTGGGCTCCTGAAATATTACGGTGTGTCCTCATGCACCTTGTTTATTGGATCTGGCACGTCTGGCTCTTTCCCAAAGTAAAAATGACCACAAAAGGTAAATGCTTTGAATCAATTAAGGACATTGCGGCAGCCACAATAGTACAACTAAAGACTCTTAAGAAAAAGGACTTCCAGAACTGCTTCAGAAAGTGGCAAGAAGGGTGGGATAAGTGTGTTCAAAGTGAGGATGGGTATTCTGAGGGGGATTAATGACAATATATCCTTTACTGTAATGATATTTTAAATATAAGAATTCACCATGTTTTTCAATCGCATCATGTAGTTCCCACAACCATGTAGTTTATGATCCGGCAGGGTGAATAGAGCAGATATCCACTGAAGGATAACTGGTCAACCATCGCTCAACAAATAATGCTGGGGCCTCAGGTGAGTGCCGTGTTGCTGGGAACGCAGCGTGAAGCGAGTACTCTGCCCTCAGGAGCTTCCAGGAAGGCGCCCCCAGCTCCTGCTGGAAGAAGGTCCCTCGGTGGTATGCCAGGGGCTGGCACAGGGCTTGCATGGTGCTGCAGAGTGAGAAGTTTCCATGGGGCTCAGCCAGGGGGAGAGGAGGGATGTGCTTCCCATAAGCAGCCAGTGAGCAGCAGGTCTGTCCTTCTAGGACTAGCAGGTTTCTGTGAGGACTGAGTGCATCACAAACAAGGAAAGTTATCTGGAGCCAGATTGTGGTGGTAAAGGAATAGGGTTTTGACCTTTGCCAGCAAGGGAGTAGAGTCAGAGGAGTGCCCCAAAGTGATGATGGCAGGGAGCCAGGAGTGAGACGAAGGCCACAGGCAAGAGCTGATGAGGACCCGGCCAAGGGCCACTGGATAGCGAAGTAAAGTAGAGGCAAGTCGACACTTGGCGATAAATAGCAGGACTTTGGCACCAGGTAGACTGAGTGGCAGCCCTACGTGTGACAGTGGGCAACTTACTTAGCCTGTCTGACACGTGTGTACCTGCTTCCTAGGCCTGCTGGGAAGTCGACATGGGTAAAGTGTCTCAGATGGTAAAGACAGAGCCTGGCATGGGAGAGTTCTTAGGGCTATTACTAGTACCATTGCTGTTGTTATTATTACAGGTTGAGCATCCCTAATTTCAGAATCCAAAATCCCAAATACTCAAAACTCCAAAACTTTTTTTTGAGTGCTGACATCATGACAAAAATTGAAAAATTTCACAGCTGACCTCATATGATGGGTCACAATCAAAACACAATTACTTTCAGACTATGTGTATGTGGTATATGTGAAACCTAAATAAATTTTGGGTCTCCTTGCCAAGATGTTCTCTCTCTCTCTCTCTCTCTCTTTCTCCAAATATATATACATATATATGTACATATATATTCCAAAATTTAAAAAGATCCAAGCATTTTGGGTAAGAGCTACTCTACCTGCATTTTTATTGATACAGAGAGAAGGAGAGTTTAATAACAAGAGACTAAGAGTCTATGAGCCTGAGAAATAGATACGTGGACAGGCTCCTGGGTCGGGACAGAGCTAGATCACCTCAGGGTGCCGTGTGGGCAGTTGAGGTGAGGGTGGATGTCCCATGGGCCGGAGTCCCCGGGGGTCTCTGCAGAGTAGATGCCCCTCCCTGGTCCTTGAGCCTTTCTCTCCCCTCTCCTGTATCCCACCTGCTGCTGGCTTCTAGAAACCAGGCTTCACTCAAGAGGTTGAGTGTGTGACTCCTTGGGAGACTCCAGTTCCATGCGGAGTCTTATTCTTTCTTCCCATACGTGGCTGGGGATGGGCCACATGGAAGGGGAGTCGACGGAACCTGAAAACGCAGAACCTGGGCAGTCCTGGCTCAGCCGCGCCATGCTCAGAGGCAGCTGGGATGTGGGGCTGAGGGCTTTCCCTGGGAGAGTCGGTTTCAAATATGAGGTTGATTTTATTTTCCCCCGTTGCAATTAACTGAGAAAAATATTTCAAAGCTGTATAATTAAAGGCCGGTGTTTTATTAGGGTTTAAAATAGTCGCTATGAAATTTGCTCCTGCCACTGGTAATTACAACGTACATCTTAATATCCCCCTGCTTGCCAGCCCCGAGATAACAGTGCTGCGTGCACACTGCATTTGGCTCCACGGAGAAGGTAAAATCCTTATCTTATCTCCATCTGCACACAACAACCAGCCTCTCTTCCAATTCAACCCTAATCTTCTTAGTAAATAATACTGATATTTTCCACCACAACAAAATGGAGCTGGTACCAGATTCTCATTGATAACACCTCTCGTTTACACACCATTCTGTCAAAATCAGCCCGACTTTTCTTAATCTCTTTAACTTATCAAAAAAATACTTTTTACATTCAGCCATAGTAAGTTCTTTTCCACCAAATAATAATATTATAAATAAATCCCTTTGCCTACAGCTGACTCATTGAAAAGATACTAGGCCTCCTCATTTTCTTCATGAATGGAGGTTGTTCTGCTCTCCAATTTTCCTCCAAGTTTGGGGTCTGCACCAAGGGACTTGTTCCCAGGCAGCCCCTGAGCCACCTTTGTATTTTGCAGGGCGTCAGCTCAGTCCGGGATGTGCATGCTGCCTCTTTCTTTTCATTGTCCTGGTGGTGACAGTGGTGGTGGTGGTGGGCTTTCTCTGCCCCTTGTACTTCCATCTACTGCCAACAGACATTATCCAGGTAAAATGCAGAGATTTCAGGCAAATCCTGGCAGGCTTTTCCCAGGCCTGCAGACAACCCCCTACCCTAAGACAGGTTTTCGCTCTGACTTCTGTCTTGGCAGAATCCAGAATCAACTGTCTTCTCCTGCTGCCTTTCAGTGAGAGCTGCAGAATTGCCACACAACCAGGGGAGGGAAAAATGAGATGTGTCTATCACGCAGAGGGTATTTATTGAGCACTTACTGTTTGCCCATTTCAGGCTTAGCCTGGAAGGGATTCCAGAGATGGAAAGTGCAGTTGTGACCTGCCAGAAGCACATCATTTATGCAGTAGGCCCTCTCCAAGCAAGAAGAAAACTTCCAATGTAGGAGAATGGGGGTTTAAGGAATTTAAGATGTTCTGGGAAAAATAGGATTGGGGCAAGGAGGGCGAGAATGAATCCTTGGAAGCCATTTGAACATTTTTGTAATCACTAAGATAAAGCAGAAAGAAAGAGACAATAACAAAGAGACTATCGATAACATTTTACACAGTTCAAATTAATAATAATCGACACTGTACTGGGAGATTCCAATTTCCATTTCCAATTTCCTTGTTCACTAGAAACTTTCTATGATTTCCTTCTCCCGCAGTTACCATAATATGCTTGTAAATTTGCCTTGTTTTGTTGCAGAAAATGCACGCTGAGGAGGGGTTTTCTTTTCTGTCTGTCCTCCTAGATGTCCAGCGCTTCCCATTCTGTGACTCTGCAGTCACTGGCAGCACTTCTTGTCTCTGGAGCCTTGACTCCACTTATGTGGGGTTCTCTTCCCTCCCCCAAGACTCCAAAGAACTCAGATGCAGCAAGACCGCAAAGACGCAGGTTACACAGTTTCAGCGTTTCTCCAGCTCGCGTGGCCGCTACGATGTGGGCTCTGTCCATGGTAGCGTCTTCCCAAAGAACATGGCACCAATTCCTCCGGCTCTTGAGCCTCCCGCCCTCTTCACACAAGCCGAGGGAGTGCAGGTCTACGGCTGTGTTTGTTCCCCTCATTTCCTTTATCTTTCCACAGGGGCCACTGAAAACCCTTCCAATTTCTTTTTCTCATCCATCTTCCTTGCATGCCCTTTAATTCCCAGCGCCCAAACACCTTCCATGTAGGTGGCAAGAGAGTATTGTCATTAAGAATCAGGATCAGACACACCTGGATGTTAGCCCCAGCTCTGCCATTTGCCTGCTGGGTAACTTCTGGCAAGTTACTTAATGCCTCTCGGTCTCAGTGTCCTTGTCTATAAAATAGGCATAATAATAGAATCTCCCATAGGACTAATGAAAGGTGTTTGATGAGGTGATTTAACAACTATCTCTGTACCTGGATTATAGTGAAAGCTCACTAAATGATAGATATAGTTAATGACAATATTAATTGGGGGGGCTAGAGATGTGACTCAGTGGTAGAGCAATTGCCTAATATGTGCAAGGCTCTAGCAACACACACACACACACACACACACACACACACACACACACACACACACACAGAGTTATCAGTGTGAATATCCTAGCTGGGAATCTACCCAGTCAAAGAACATTTGCAAGAGCTGATCATAGAAGGCCAGGCAGATTCTTTAAAGGGATTTTCTGGCTTTTTGGTTTGGGAATATCCTCAGATCAGAAACTCAGGGCTTGACCTTTTGGGAACAGCATAAAATGCACAGACAATTCGATGAATCACTTCATGCCTTGGTTAATAACAATAATATTAATGACTGAAATGTGCAAAATTTGTTCTTTTTTTCCTTTTTTATTTTCTTATTAGTACATATTTGTGCTACATGATGACTATATCCATCGTGGAAAAATTTAAAACACAGTTCTTTCTAATCGTCCAAGAGGTCAGTGTAACCCAAAGCTGCCTGTAACTCTCTCCAAGGTCTTGGCGCTTACATGGCCCCAAGAGCAGTTATTGTGCAAAAACAACTAAATAGAGGTGGATCTTTTTTGGGGGGTTGCCGGGGATTGAGCTCAGGCCTTGCACTTGCTGGGCAAGTGCTGTACCACTTGCGCTGACTCCCTAGCCCCTACAGAGATGGATCTTGGTGGAAACCTGTCCGCTTCTCTAGCCACGCAGGATGCTCAACCCTCAGCCAGGTCACCTGGTAGGTCCACTTTCGAAGCCCTCTCTAGCCTTCCTTGAGGGTCCCTCCTCTGTAGACCTGTAGGGCTTAAGTGAGAGATAGCCCGGTGTGGAGTCACCAGCAGCTACTGAGAAACATAACAGGTGCTTACTCTATACCAGCCACTACTCTGTGCTCTTCCTATATCATTCATTATCTCATTTAATGGTCCAGCAACCTTATTAGGCACATAATGTTATTATCACATTTTACAGTTTAAAAAAAAACAGGCCTTGAGAATGTTAAGTATTTTGCCTACAACTGTAGAACAGGCAGTTGGTGGAATGAAACGGGTAAACATGTTCAAAATAACTTTCTTGTGGCAAAAACAGAGCTTATATGTGAAAGGGAAAAAATATTAAAATGAATAGAAAAACCTAATTAAAAAGATAACATTGTGTACTTTCAAAATGACACTTTACAAGAATACTATACTGTCAGTAAGTGAAAACATGCTTTAATTAATTTTCAAGAAGAAAAGTCCTCAGTCAACTAGGCTATGAGCACGTCAGGGACTCTTAGTGGTGCCATCTGTCAGGAGGAAACCCCTTCTTACACAGCTCTCTCTCCGTGCTGCTGCCAGGCTGTGCCTACTGGAACACCACTCTCACCTTACTCCTGCTTCCTTTAGGAACCCCCCCAAGTACCTGCTGCCCCAAGATCTTTCCAGGATCACCATATGCCATCCTTCCCATCATTTCAGTCCCCATCCATCACCTGGCCTGCACCCTCCACCGTGACTCAACCTTCTGCTGGTCCTCATGTGAGGTTCCCCTTGGAAGGCTCTGCCAGGCCCCATGCACTGGAGGAAGAACTTTTAGATCTTTTTCCTCTATGGAGTCTCTTAACCACCTGGCCCATTGTTATCTCATTGGAAGGTGTGTGCTGTACTTTCTTTTCCAGCAAGACTGCCCTTGTCAAGCACTCATTTTATTTGGCTATGTTAACTGTGAACACAACATAAAGGTATTCCACCTTAGGAAAATTGGGCATTATGTTAGCCAGCTTTCTAAGGTTGTGACCAAATACGTCACAAAACATCTTAAAGGGAAAAATGGTTATTTGGGCTCATGGTTTCAAAGGTTTTAGTCCATGGTCAGCTGGCCTCAAAGCAGAAATACAGCAGAAGGGCGTGATAAAGGAAAGTCGCTCACTAATGACAGCCAGAAAGCACGGAGGGAAACAGAGAGGGCGGGTGCAGAGTCAAGATATAGTTCTTGAGGTTATAACCCCATAATCTACTCCTTTCAATGGGCTCCACCTCCTAAATCTCCATTACCTCCTAATAATGCCATTAGATTATGATCTTATCAATGAATTAATCCTCTGGAGAATTTAAACCCCTTATGACACAATCTACTCCCAAAAGTTCTACCTCTGAACACATGAGACTTTTGGGGGACATTTTAGAGCTAAGCCATACCAGGTATACTACCTAAACCAGGAAAGCTGATATAAATTATTCACTCTAAAAATCAGGGTTCCTTTAAATATCCGCTATATTTACAACCAGATTGGATTTTATCAGTTTGAATTTAAACTGAACTTTTCAAAGCCACATAGCAAAGCACAGACAATAAGGTATTCCTGTATCTCATGGCTCACAAGCCAAACAGCTCTCCTGTGGAGCCAAGAGTCCTACAGATCTGTCCTCCACTCTGCACTGTGCTGGATGAGTCAGCACCCACTCCAGGCTGCCTGAGTGAAGGGGCAGGGAGAGATGGGCTATGGCTCCACCAGGCCTGGGCAACTGGTCGTCCAGGTGAAAGTGGGAGGCGGCTGGGTGAGCATGGTGCCCTCTCAGCTGGACGCTGTCCTACAGCAAGGGTGCTGCCTTCCTCAGCAGTGAGGTTAAGGTGCCTTTTTGGGACAGGATCAGGCCCCAGATGCTGCTCCAACCTCTTCTTGCCTGGCCCGTCCTCACTCATCCTGGTTCATCCTGGTTGCTCTGCTCTCCTCTTCCTTTTCTCTCTCCCTCTCCCTCTTCCTCTCCCTCTCTACTTGGATGTATAAGGGAAATGGGAAAGAACCATGTAACAATACACACCATGGAGTACTACTCTGCTAGAAAGAAAGACAAGCTTGAGTCATTTGTAAGAAAATGGATCCACCTTGAGACGTAATGTTAAGTGAAATAAATCAGACAGATGGCTTAAATATCACATGTTTTTTCTTATATGAGAAACCCAAATTATAAATAAAGAGCAAAATAAAAGATAGATAATGGGAATTAAGGAGATAGCTGTTTCTCAAATGAGAAGGGGATCAAGAGATGGAGGGAGGGGAACGAGAGGAGGAAAGGGGGATGGAATAAGGAATTAAAATGTGTTGTGTACATGTACCAACTCCACAAAAGGAATGTAATCATTATGTACAGCAAACATGTGCTTAAAAAACGGCCCTGGCCCTCTAAGGAGTCAGGAGGCAAATGGCAGATGCTGTGGCAAGGATAGAGACATTCTGAGACTAATTACAGGTAAACTGCTGAGGCAGGGACATTAAGTGCCTCTGAGAATCCCCTGGGAGAAAGCATGATGCCTATTCCAGTAGACCCAGGTTACCACAGTTATACTCAACTGTTGGCCTGATTCCTGGAGCCACAGGGCAAGTCTAGGGTCTGAGGGAGCCGTCTGCCTCAGAGGCCTCCTGACCTTTGCTGGAGACTGAAACAAGCTGACATTCTTAGCATGTGAAACTGAGAAGTTCTTCAGTGAAACTCGCCTCTTCCAGGCGACTTTCTTGGTGAACCCTGCTTTCCCCTCGAGCTCCTCCTCTCTCTGCTCAACTTTCAGCACCTGGAATTTATTCTGTACTTGAGTGTTTTGCTGTAGCTGCCATACTGTTCCATAACTAGTCCCTACTGTTCATGTGTGTTATGTTTTGTGCCTAGATGTCCCCCCAAAGCCTCATGTGGTCATAGGTGGGGCTTTTTCAGAGGTGGCAGAATCTAGAGTGTGTGATGCTGGGATTAAGTGTATGTCATCACTAAATCAATCCACTGATTGGTTTGGCACCACCCTAATCCCGTCAGCCTGGATAAGATATAAGGGACAGAAAGAAGGTGCTAAATTCTCTTGCTTGCCTTGCTGCCTTCTGCATGTCCACCATGCCATACTGCCTTGGATCTAGCCGATTATGGACTGAAACCTCTACAAACTGTGAGCTAAATAAACCTCTCCTCCTTTAAATTTAGGTGTTGAGTATTGTGTCTCAGCAATGAGAAAAGTAACTAGATCAATGCGCATGTATTTTAGTCACTTAACTAGATCACATGATTAATAATAACCAGAGCAATCATTTCTTAACTGACCGTTATGGGCCAGACACTATCTGGCCCATAGCACTTGACATACATAATCTCATTTAGTACTCAAATAACCCAGAAAAGAAGTATGCTGTCCTCATTAGGAGAGAACATGAGGGATTGGAGAAGGCAGAGAACCAAGTGAACACCACCTTCACTCTTGTCTTGTGGGCCTGCAGGAGCAAGGTCCAAGCCTTCTTCCCATGCCTCCTACTCAGGACTCTGCATGCCGCATGCACCTGGCAAGTGCTGCTGACCCTGAGCTAACCTCTGTCTCCCCAGTCGTGGGACTCCAAGCCCAGGATCGCTGATTCCAAGCTGTGTCAGCTCCTGACTGTGTTGTACAGCGTGGCGCTCCCACTTTCCTGGGTCGTCCCCTGGCCCACTGCACTGTCCAGGAGTCAACATTATAGAGAGATGAAGTGGGAGTCCAGACACACCTGGAAAGTGGTATTTGTGTACAGTGGAGAAGCACTTTCCAAAATGTGAGGCAGAACGCTGGCCGGAGCTGTCAATGCTTCTTCCACGGCAGCTGTGGCAGGCCAGTCTGGCAATGCGGTTAGGATGCTGGGGGAGCTCTTGAACTCAAGGGCAGAACCTCCAAAGCGCAGGCTTTCCCTGCCAAGTGTGGCCCCCCCTGCATGTGGCAGCCTTAATTGGACCCTCGTTTATTATTGTAATGAGGATCCCTTTTCTAATGTGTTTTCCTAGCCCTCGTGTGGTTGAACTGTTATTTTTCTCACTTGACTTTTTTTGCCTATGAAATGTTTTGGATAAATATGCAGCTGAAATGGCTTGTTACTGACTGTGTACATTTTCAGTTGAATGAAAAGTAAAGAAATACAGCATTTCACATGTAAAATATTCTGTTAATGTTATATAATTTGGCTGTGGAGTATCATTTTGCTTTTATGAAAGGGTTTGGTGAAACCCTGAGGAATAGCAGATGGCTAACATGCAGTAATTATTGGTTACTAAATATCACTTATATCATACCGATCTATACATATAACCACATTCAATGTATTTTTTAAAAAGACAATATGTAATGTGAGCACTTAAAACAAAGGCAGGACTCAAGGAAAATAGAAGAGCTAGTCTAAGGTGTAAGAGAATTTAGGAGCCTTATTTTAGCCACTGCATTCCCCCTTCCTCCCAGCCCTCATCCCATCTCACATTGCCCTTTATTCTGGGTTTTTGCAGGGAGCTGGGCTCTGCCTGTCCATGAACAGCTGGGCAGGGCGGGAATGTGAGGAGGGATGCAGTGTGGAGGTCACCACTTGGGCAGATGTTTTGAATTCCCTGCTTAGAAGCTGGTGTTTAGGGCCAACCATGACGGCCATTCTCGGCATAATTTCTGTTTGGCTGTGAGTCAGTGATGGAAGTTGCTTGTTTGATGCGTGGTCCACAGCTGATTTTCATTCCCCAGACAACCCGCCAGAAGTTCGTAGATCTTCCAATTTCCCTGTCTTTCCTGGTCACTGTGAAAATAAAAACCTAGAAAATAAAAACCTAGTCTAAGTAGCTCGAGTAACTACCATGTTGGGAAAGTAGGCACCAAACCTCTACATACAGCAGGTGACTAATGGTTGCAACCTTTCTGTCACTGAGAAGGCACTTTACAGCTTCATCCAAGTGGTTCTAAATTGCTGGCTAGGAGGATTAGCAAACACAGCATGGCAAATCAGTTTTAACTCTTGCACCAGTTCTGATCAGTCAGTCAGTTGGAGCATTATTCTGGGAGTCTGAGTCCTAATCTGAGAAGAGCATGCAGTAATCAACTAGTGATGTCTGCTGTGGCCACAGGCATGAGGGAAACAGTCAAATTTTCTGGCATATTTGAGAATCCAGCGCCACTTATTCTTAGATCTTACCTCAACTGTCACCTCCTCAATAAGGCCTTCCCTGACTTCTCAGAAACACAGTCCAGACTTTGACAGCATTGGCTGTGGAGCCCAAAGGGGCCCTCTGTGGCCCACTGTCAAGGTTTGAAATCTTACCTTGTGCTTTGGTTTAGACATGATTTGCCCCAAGAGGTTCATGTTCTTGAAGTTTTGTCCCCAGTATGGCAGAGTTGAGTAGTAGAACTTTCAAGAGGTGGGTAGTACAAGGAAATTAGGTATAGGGGCTCCATCCTTAGAAGGGATTAATTTTGTTCTCTTAAGAAGAGGTTGTTACATAAGCAGCACACCTGTTTTCTTGCTTCTCTGCTTGCACACATGCCCCTTCTTCTCGAGGCTAGTTCTTTCCATTCTCTGCCGTGTTGTGACACAGTAGGGGAGAGGGGGTTGGTGGGGCAGCCATGCCATTTGGATCTTCCACCCACCAGAATCATGAGCCAAATAACCTCTGTTCTTTGTAAAGTATTAGCACCAGGTATTTTGTTATAGCAGTACGAAATGGACATATTGCTGCTCACTAGCTTTCAGACCTTGAGCAAATCATTTGACTTATTTGTGCTTCTGCTTCCTCATCTGTAAAATGGGCCCAATAATAGTATCCACTGCATAGGATTATTATGGATATTAAACATTAATACCACGAATTTTAAATATTGTGAATATTAAAAATGTGATGTACCCCACGACAATCAGACGTAAGGTAGATTTTCCTTAAGATTCAGCTAGCCATTGTGATTTCCAGGCCAGCCCAGGCGGCACTGTGGTCCTCTTGGCAGCGTTCTTTCCCCCCAGTTGTACTAATGCAGATACTCTTTTCTATCTGTGGTGTTAACGTTTGGTCAATGCCTTCCTCTTTTAAGTACGGTATGTCCCTTGTTTGGCCCCTACTGGTGTCCAGTGAACAGGTGGTGAATGAACAGCTGGGCACTTGAGCAGGCTGACTCATCCTGCATGGGTGAAAAAAATGGTGGCTTCTGGGGGCACCCTAAGCCTCCTGCCACATGATTTTCCACTCTAACTTATAATTGTGCCAACACTGCTGTGAGAGATGGAGAGAGGCTGAGGGACAGGAACAGGGAAGGAAAAAGGAGGAGGAACAATCTGGAGAAATGAGAGAAAAAACAAGGCAGAGAAGGTAAAGGGGGAAAGGGAGACTACCTTTTAACATGTGGGAAATAAAAAGAAAAAGGGGATTAAATAAATTAGTGCAGAGAGGAGGAGGAAGGGCTGGAAAGAGAGTTACCAAACCACAGGCGGGTGGGCCTTCAATGAAGGTGTAGTCGGCCCAGGAGAAGGCGAGCTGAGCTTCCAGCTGTGGAATTCCCTTGGCCATGAGTCAGGCTATCCGGGGAGGGACCTGCCTGAGGATTCGGCAGCCAGAGGCGCAATCCTGACCTCCCGCATACTCCCTGAGTGATCTTGAGCAAGCCGCTAATCTGAGTCTTGGTTCTGTCACCTGCAAATCTATGATTAGAAAAGAACCTATTTCTCAAAATCATTGTATTGTTGACATAAGCCATACAAAAATTCTTACCTTTTTGGCACACAGTAAGTTCTGAGTGAATAATAATAGTGATAATCATAATAATGATAATTGTTATTATTGGAAAATGCCAGGTGGGTAGAAAGATCTCTAATCCATCCTGCCTGCTCCATGGTTTTACACTCACCAGAAGTTGGGGAGTACCAAGCTTGCGGCACCCAAAGTTAGCTCAGCCCTCCATTCACTGATGATTCCTCAGTTCCGAGCTCTGTGCAGGGGTCTGGGGTCCTGGAGAAAAGGTACCAGAGGCCATTTGGAACACTGGATGGGTCCAGAAATCTATCCTCATCATTAGTTTGTCTGGTGATATTGGGCCTTCCCCCTCCCAGCAAGTCGCCATTCCGAAGCGGGAGATGAAGGTCAGAGACTGTGAACTCACAGTCAGGCACAGAGCAACTGAGGAGAAGGGTGCAGATGGGCTCGCAGTTAGCACATGCAGATTCTGAGCCCAGCTCCTCTGTGGGGCTACATTGAGACCACAAGAGCCTGCCACCTCTCTGATGTGCTGTTTTAATTGGAGGAAATAATGCCTGCCGTGACCTAGTTCACAGGATCATAAGAGAGATTTTGAAAATAATGGGATCTACTTGAATGCCCAAGGTTTTATTATTATTTGTTCTTGAAAAGATTAGTCAAGCCAGGATAGCAAAACCTTCTGAAGAGCTTTTTTTTCCTTTTCTTTTTATTTATTTATTTTTTTTTTAATTTTTTTTTTTTTTTTTACCAAAGAGGCCCTACCCTAACTGGTTTTGGATTGGAAAACAATGAGAAGAAGGGGCTCAGGCTGGTGGAGGAGTGAACTCTCAGGGGAGATGTGCTCAGGGCCACATCAGATGGTCTCTAAATGGTGAGACTGGATTGAACCTTTGCCCCTCTCCAAACTTCCTCTTTTAGGGACCGGACAGGAAGACCAGGTCCCGAAATACCATAAGAATGGTGTTTCTCATTCCTCTCCAGTCCAAATAAGAAAGCCAGGAAATCTTGCAAAGGCACATTGTAGTTCAAAGGCCTCAAGTCCAAAGAGCAGGGTAAGTTCAGCTGGAGTCAAGAGTCAAGGCCTTGAACTCTTGGATGGTCTGATCCAGAGGTGGTGAACCTGTGGCACGCATGCCACAGCAGGCTGTTTGTATCATTGAAAGCTCTGGAGGGTTCGCCATCGCTGGTCTAGCCCATCCTCTTCATCCTCCCAGATGCCTTTTTGTTAGAGAAAGCTTTAAGTACATCTCACCTATTGACTCAGGGCCACTGATATTTTGGTTGACTCAGGAGTCAGTCAAATAAGAAAGTAGTAGTAGGCCAGTGAACAATTTGTCTCCATGTAAAGTATCTGAAGAGTGGGTAGGAAGTCCTTTTTTGTTCATTCAAAAACTACCTACCAATAAATGTTATATAGTATAGAATTCTAGAGGCTAATAATTGAATGAATGCTGAGCTTCTCTCAGAGTCTAGATTCCTATGGCCACAGTGAAATCTGGTTTTGACATGAGAAACCACAGAATTAGAAAGACTGTTTGGCTACTCTAAATGTATCTCATTCCAAGTCACTTTTCAGAAACAGAAAAACATTTCTAATTCAGCATCATGCAAGGTTCCCTCATGTCTCCTCCCAATCAAGAGTGTCTCTTCCTCGCTAAAAGGTGACTTCTGTCACCAAAGATTCATTTCATCCACTCTTGATCATCATATAACCGGAAATGCATAGTATATAGTCTTTTATATGTGGGTTTTTGCTCAACAGTATGTTGTATGTTTATCAGAGTTTGTTCCTCTTTACCATTGTGTAATATTCTGTCGTGTGGATATATCATATTTTATTTATGCATTCTGCTATTGATGGACATTTATGCTGTTTCCAGTTGGAAGCTATTATAAATAAAGTTGGTATGAATATTCCTGTATGTGGCTTGTTGTTAGCCTAAGTATTCATTTATATCAGATCCATACTCAGCCTTCATTTCACCAAGTTGAAATGGGCCTTTGTGGAACAATCAAAAGGTCTAAGCCTGAAAGTAAATGAGGTGATGAAAGAATGAATAGATTTCCCTTCCTCAGGAGAGATGTGAAACTCTGCTTGAAAAAAGCCTAGGGTATGTGCAGTGCTACCCACCCTCCGCTCCCCAGTCAAAAACTGTTCCCATGGCACACTGTTCTGTTCTGTCTTTTGAAAGATATTATGTGTTCTTCGTTGAAAGGTACGTGCTCTTTGAAAAGTACAGTGCTCCATATAAAGGCAGGTCGGTGGCGTCATTTCTGTTATCATGGCTCTTTCTGCAGGGGAAGGAGAGGAGAGCGGGGGAGCTGAGGTTCCTTCCCCAGCCCATCCCTCCTGCTGCACCTCTGCTGACTGATCGGCAGGATGCCTTCTCTAGGCGTTGATAGGAGAGTCAGGCCAGAAGCATTGTCTGAGGACATCACGAATAACGCAGGCAGAATGATTCAAAAAGAAATCAATGGTCCTAAAAATAGCAAAGAAATGTTCCCAGAATAATGTCTTAATGGGAAAAAGGGGGTTGAATGATGGGTTGTATTGTACAAAGTCAAGTGTTTAAGAGATGTCTATATAGAAAGATGAGTGATCAGTTTAAAATAAGGGGACTGCCAGGCTGAGAGGCATCAGGACTCCAGCCTAGCAGAGCCACCTGGGAGAGAGCTCGCCCATCCTCTGGTGGCCGCAACTCCTTCTTTGTACCTTAGAGGGATGCCCAGCTGGCAGGAAAGGTGACACCCTTCTGATAATAAAAGTCACCCAGTAAATGAGGTGTATGCCATCTGGACAAGGTTCATTGCTGCACATACACATGTGCACATGTGAACACACACCCCCCCACACACACACACCTGCTCTTGTTTTACTTGTTGGGTTTGTTATGTTGTCTTGAATTGTGTGGGTACAGTTGGATTTGATTGAATTGGGCTGTAATTGTTCTTATCCTGAGTGGATGTAAGGCAGGTGGATGTTCCCAAATTCAACCAAGGCCAAGAAGAGTCTTCAGATAAGAATTTTGGGAATTCAAAGAAACACCAGCTTCCAAGGGCTCTTCAGAACTCTCTCTGTCCCTGCTGTCTTGGATAATGACTGAGACCTTAGAGAAAATGCTGGTGGCAGTGTCTTGAAAGAGTGCACGGCAGAGCCCTTAGATTCTGCTTCTGTGCCCTGCCCCACCGTCACCACAACCCTGGTGAGTCTGTCCTGATCCATTGCAAAGTCTGGGTTCCATTTTGCTAAGGAAAACTACTGTTGCATTACTGAATGCAGCTGCAATGATTCTCCAACTGTTACTCCTGAAAGTCCTATTCTTCTTACTAAGTTTGCTAATATAGTAGATCTTAACTGTCATTAACAACCTAATGACCAAAACAGTCAGGAATTTTAATTGGCAAGATGCTGGTATGTGATTTCCCAATGGGAAAGGTTTCTTAAGGTGCAACGTGGATGACTTTCCTATCAATTAGGAAACTTTTGGCTTCAAGTGACAGAAGATCCAATATTAGTTTAGGAATAAGGATCTTTGTGAGGGTTTTTGGGAGGTGCTGGGGATCAAATTCAGGGCCTAACACTTGCTAGGCATGTGCTTTACCACTGAGCTAAATCTCCAACCTGTTTATGGTTTATTTAAAAGAAGTCCAGGGCTGAAAGATTAGCGCAGTAGTTGAGCGCTTACCTACCGTGTGTGAGGCTCTGTATCCAGTCTCCAGCACTGCAAAAGCAAACAAAAAAATTAAAAACAAAAAGAAGTCTATAGTTTGATGGTCCAAGCATTGGTTTACAACCTGGTACTGTCATCAGGAAGTAGGTTCTTCCCACTACCTTGTGCTTCCTGGCTTTTGTCAAGCTTATTACCTCCTGGTTGCAAAATGGTTGCCACTGCTCCTTAGCACAAGAACATGCAAGGAACTAAGATAGCTATGATGTTCATAGACCATGTAATATTATGGGAAAGCTATGGTATCTGCAGCCCATCACTGACAGAGGCATCGGTATGTGGCATGTGACTCTATATGCATCCTCTTCAAATATGGAAGGTGAAGTAGGGAGGAATATCTTCCTTCCTTTGACTCTTGTTTGTAGCAAGCATGGTAATGGAAATGTTAGACTTTTCTGCTGTAGATCCCCAATGTTCATGGACAATGGATGGTATTCATGTCAGAAGGTGATTCCTTCCTCCTTTTTTTTTTTTTCCTTTTGCAGTGCTGGGAATCGATTTCGGGACCTTGTGCGTGCTAGATGAGTACTGTACCCTTGAGTTACACTGCCAGCCTGGTGATGTGTCCAGCACTAACTCCAGTGCCGGCCACGTGACCTGCCACCTCCCCAGACGTGGCAGAGGCAGCAGCCCGCAGCAGGATGGTGCGCGATGGGTTCTGAGAGCTGCTCCTGGAGCCCTTCTCACGTTCTCATAAGCACCCTGCGTCAAACACCTTTCTGCTTTAAATAGAGAAAATGGCTTATAGCTCCTGCAACTCAACTCTGCCTGAAAGAGGACATAAAGGTGATCGTATCACTCCTGCTGAGGACAGCAACGAAGGGCAGAAGCATTCTTCAGAGCCCACGTGGAATTCAGTGGACAAAATTAGCGTTTCAAGGTCATCTAGCAGCTTCTCCTTTCTGGACTACAAGTGCAAAAGGTCTGAACTTTATCCAGTAAGCAAAACCACATCCTCTTATAGAAAATAGCTTTATGTTATGCTCTTTAGTATGTGTGGCATTTCACCTGCATGTCCTCAGTCAGTCATCACATCCTGTACCTCTGACAGAAGTAGGACGTAAACCTGATATTATAATCCCCGTTTTACCAAATAAGATAGCAGTGTTCGGAGACTACGCTACAAAGGATCCTGACAAAGATCTCACCAGGGTTCAGATCTTTCAATGTCTGCAGTTCCAGCACTAGAGACTCATCCAACTGGATTCACCACCAACCTCTACAGGTTCACCTTTTACAATAAAATTCTCCAGAATCAACAGCCATGCACTGAATCCCCAACAGGCCACTCTAAACGAGTTTATGATCCTGTTCTTTATCAAAAAGATGCGGCATCCTAGAAGCCCTCCCTGTCTTTCAAGAGAAGACACACGGACACAGGCGAGTTTGAAAAGGCCCTTGCCCGCTGATGCCAATTAACTGTCCTTGTACATCCTAATATTCCTAATGGCCAACGCTGCTGTTGCATATCTTTTTGCTTCAGGGTGGGGGAAGGTCACAGATCTGTGTAGGGACAGCGTTGCAGCGGGAGAGGTGGAGAGCATAGCACTGGCACAGACACCAGCCTCTGTCCTTTGCCAGGAAGCTTGGACGGATCAGACCCTTAGCAAACCCTGGGTGGTCTGGGCCCTGCCAGGGACTCTGGAGCTAGAGCAGCAAAATACCCAGACTGGGTAACCAGGCGACAGTCTGAGGGGATGTCCTTGTCTGCAGTTTATTGGATGATTTCCCCATCAGACAGGGACATCAATAGGCGCAGCCTGCTCATCTCCAGCAGGCCTCACCCACCCCTGGAACTGCAGAGGAACTTGGTTTGCTGTCATCCCAGCAGCATAGCTGACAACTCATGGGACCAACCAGGAGCATGCAGGACATGAAGATAGAACCACAGACTGCACAGCCAGGTTGAAACCAGCCCAAACTTCACTTCCCACTTTATTAATGCTTTGCAGAGGAGGCTCCCGACTCAGGGGTGGCTCACAAAGGAATTTGATAGGAGGATGTGACACCTTATTTTAAATTCCTTCACTGCATTTCTGAAGTTGACGGAGTGTTGCAAACCAAGGCTGATAAAGTCCGCTGTCCCCTCCAAGCAGACTAATCAGACGTGAAGTCTTGGCAAGAGATAACCAGGGTACAGGAGAGCCAAAATGACATCACATCAACTCCATTTCAGATCCTGTACACACCAGTGCCGATCACCGCTCCAGGTAGCTGGCACCCTCAACACACAGAGGTATTTTCAGACCGGGATGTCTGCCCTCCTTGACCCTGGAGCTGTCACTCTGTGGTATGCCGGAAACATGTTTGTCACTATGTGTAAAGCCACACACGTTAAGGGGCGGATCACTCTGGAGGTGAAGCCTGCCTTGTACTGCTGTCCTCTACTGTCCCAGCATTTGTGACAGGAAGGCAATGGGTGTCTGCGACAGGAACCAGGGCTTGTACCTTCCTGAACGCACACTCAAATAATAGGATGGGATTTTCCCTCTGACTAGTGTTCACATCAATCACGAATTTCAAATAATTTATTCACTTCAAGAGTAAGTGGTTTCCACACAATCCTGACCACTGGTTTGCAGAGATAATTGATTTCAGTAGTTTAAAGATGGGGAAAAGAAACAAATGACAACTTGAGCAGGTTAGGAGGCAATTGCGAGCACTGTATCAGTTTAATTATAGCTCCATCTTTAGCTGACACGGGTTCTTTCCCCTTCGAATTAAAATATCGAAGCAACTTGAAATGTAACAGTGATGAATTTTTCATGTTCTGCTCCCTACCTCGCATCCTGGCTCAGGGCACTGTTACCAGCACACTTCGAGCTTTTTTCAATAGATAGTTAACGTGACATGCAAGAGTTGTCTGTGTGACACAGATAACTCGGGGGAGCAGCACAAAGTAAATGAGATGCATTAGTGTCTGGATGGGAACTGAAGATAGAAGTTCTCAGAACTTCTTGTTTAATTTATAGAAACGGATTTCCCTCCTGTGCTTAAGATTTCAAAATAGTAATCATATTCTGAAGAGGAGATGTTCCCACTCCAGGTACTAATATCAATATGTAAAAGAAAATCATTAACTAGATGTACCTCTCAGCAGCACCTATTATATGTCAACAAGCTAACTGAGGTGATAAAACAAACTGTTAGTGGAAATTTAATTACTAGCCATTGAGATTTGGGCAAGGACCGCGGATTCTAGATTCATTACTCTGGCTCCAGAGGCTGCGGGAAGCAGCCATCCGCCCGGAACGAACATTTTTAATAGGTGTTTTCCTTCCCTCTGAAACATCAGAGCACCAAAGGCCAGTCGGAAAGTTTTCAAATTTGGTTCTTCAGGGATGGCAAGGGCAACATGGGACGGAGGCTTGAAAAAGAAAGAAAGAAAACGAGACTGTTTCTAGCCACAAGTTTGGTCAGCTTTGGGGATGGCCAGCAGCATGCAAGGTCATTTTGTAAGTGATTTCTGCACATTTAATTATGTCAGATTCCTGGCCGATGGCCACTTTTCAAGCTGGCATGATTTATCATTTATAATAGGACATAAAATGGGGTCTGCCCTCTGTGATGCTGGCTAAGCTCACTCCCCTTGTCCAGGGGCCCCATCCATGCCGGCCTCGCTGCCCCACCCCCTCCCCACAGCTACACCCCTTCCCAAGGTCTTTCTGCAGGAATCTCAGGCTTTCTTTCCACCCACACGCACCACCTCTGTGCACCCTGGACATTCGGTCAGGCAGAGTGCCTGCAAGCCAAAAGTGCCTGATGCCAGATCCCCGAGCGTTGAACTGTCACCTAGGTGCTCTCTTGCTCCAAAGTTTACATAAAAATGGCCTCAAAGCCTGCCAGTTCCACCAAGCCTCAAAGCCCTCTTGCAAAGTATCTGAACATTCCTGGAGGACTTACTGTCTCAAGTCCCTGTCAGCCTCAAGGAACTTGCTGGTAACACACATCATTGCAATCCTGGCATGAAATTCAGGCACCTTTTCAGTTTTTCAAGGAAAAGAATTAGTAGGCTTTTGTGGAATTGAAGGACATGAGTTACACATCACTCATTAGTGGGAGCCCTGGCCCCAGCCCTCCACCAGCTGAGGCTCCCTTTGCTGCTCCCTCTGCCCTGTCCTGAATGTGGGAGGCTCTAAACTCCCCTCTCTCCACTGTACAGAAGAATTGTGTCAACCCGAGTTGGGGATAGAAGGGTGACCAACCTGCCCTGCTTGGCTGGGTTGAAGGGTTTCCAGGGACACAGATTTTTCAGTGCAAAATGAGACAACACACTGGCTAGGGGGGGTCACATTAGCTGTGACTGTCCCAGCACAGATAATGCAAATTATCAACGAAATGACTTTTTCTCCTTGTTGTATTAGTGTCTTTCTCCCTGGCTCACCTGGAAGGGCCCTTGCAGACCATTGTTCTCAACCTCAGCAGCACCTTCCATTCTCCTGATGAGCCTGAAAACACCTGAGTATCTAGGCCTCAACCCCGAATGACTGATCAGAATGTCTGGGGTAGAACTTAGGTGGTAGAGCTTGATAAAGTTCCCTGATGATGCAATGTGCACCCAAGACTGAGGACCGAGGCCCAGGTATGGGGGTTTGTTTCAAGGAGTCTTAAGGCTGTCTCTTCCACATCCTGAGCTATCCCAGCAGCCTTTTGGAAAAGGATATGTGTTATGCTAAAATGAACGATGTCCAAATGTGTTGTGTTTCTATCTGAATCTACTACTGACTGCAGTTTCCCCAGCCTCATTGAAAGAGCTAAACTGGTTCTATTACTCTTCTCTCTCCTTAAAGAAAGAACCAATTGAAATTTTAGGGAATCCAAATGCAAATGACACAAACCCTAAGGCCCAACTACCAAGGACCTTTTGTACAAGTAGACGATGGCTGCCCTGAAATGAGCTACCCAGATGACCTTGACAAGCCCAGGTAACTTACAGACGATGGCCAAATAATCTTGCTAGTCCCTTCCTGCAGAGAACTTCTAAATTCTGGTCTGTAAACTCTGTTCAAGAAATTCCATTTAGATCACTGGGTGTGAGATCCCTGATTTGGGCTTTTCCAGCAGAGGAATGTGTAACTTTGTATAGGTCAGAATAGTTAGTGCTCCTGTAGATATAGAAACAAAGTTTCCAATCAAATCAAGTGAATCTGGGTACAGATTCTCTGTGCCTCAGTTTCCTTACCTGATATATTAGGATGCTAATAATGATCCCATCCACACGGAGAGAAGGGCTGAGAAAGAAATGATCTTATTTATTTCCCAGTACTGGGTATTACACCCGGGGCCTTTGCACTGAACTATACCCCCAGCCCTCTTCATTTGACACAGGATCTCATTAAGTCACTAAATTACCCAAGCTGGGTTTGAGCTTGTGATCCTTTTCTCTCAGCTTCCTGGAGTGCTGGGATTACAGGTTCATGCCACCACTCCCGTTTTAAAATGGAAACTAATATTCACTAAATGTGTAAAGAGTCTCTAAGCCCTTGCTGATTTGGTTGGACAGCACACCTCTAATACTGTATGAATCTTCACTGGGCCTATAACTGAAAGTGTCTATAATGGTGGCTGACACTATTGTGTCCATTTCACAGAGGGCCAGTCTGAGGCCAGGAGTAAAGAGCCTGAAAAGAGAGTTCCAGGAGAATTTCTAAATCCCCCAGACAGCATCTCTTTCTAAATCCCCAGAGACTAGAAAGGCCCATAGCACTAACAACCTGATATTCAGGCTCTACCATCACCTGCTCAGAGAGCTTTTTCCAGGCTCAGTTAGTCTCCCTGGTTCCCCTCTACCAAATCATTCTAATGTATTGTCTCTTAGCACATACTCTTATTTGATGTTGCCTTGTTCATTTAATTGTGTATTGTCTGCCTCTATTAAAATGGAACGTCTATGAGAATAATATTTTGTCTCATTCACTGCTGTATCTACTGAGCCTACAATAGTGACTGTCGCATAGTAGGTGTTCAGTAAAAATTTATTGGCCCAGTGAAAGTATCGGCACTCTTCCCAAGACACCGGTGATGGAAAAACCAGCTCAGAGAATGGAAATGGGTGTCCCAGTTCTCACAGCCAGACCCTCGGGCCTCAGCCTTCTTGCCTGTAAAATTGGACTGCTACGCCCACAAGAGGATCTGAGAAAAGAGATGCTGAGGACTAAATGAGAAAACGGTGGTGAAAGTCCTTTGACTAGTGAAAATGTGAGTTAAGTGGGAGATGTTATTATCTTCCGCCATCTGCTTGACTCTAATCTTTTTCCTTGGTGAGCAGACCTATTGATTGTAGCTTGCTAGAGGAAGCTCTCACTGTCTAATTACTGCCTGGCTCAGCCTGTCACCACGTCCTGACACTGACCCCAGATGCCACAGCCCTTTTCAGAGCAGTCTGTCCTGGCACTCTGCACCAGGAGAGAGGGATACGGCTCCTGGGCCGCGGCAGGCCTGCTCTCCTCTGGGGGGGGGGGAGACGCGGCAAAGCCACAGCCCTGCTGCAAGAAGACGGGGCCCAGGTGCTGCAGGGCTAAGGCTGCAGCAATGCCATTGTCTTCTGCAGCCAGACAGTGTGTGTCCAGCGAGGAGCCAGAGAAGCGGCCATTTTCAGACCATGGCTTCCAAGAGAATAATCCTCGAGGATTTTTTCTGGTCGGTGATTACTGGTGATGGTGGGGAGTTGAGTATAAATAATTTCTCATACTGGACGATAATGATTATTATTGTCTCTTAAATTATAAAGTTTCAAAAATTTCTAGGGTATTTTCATCTGTGTTACCTCAATTGACCCTCCCAAGCCTTCTGTAGTTAGAATTCCTTTTTAATAGTACTGAGATGTGAGATGTCACTTGTCCAAGTTCAAACCTCAAAGTAGTAGACAGAGGAACTTGAACTCAGGTTTCCTACCTAGACAGACAGACAAGACAGACAGCCACGTCCCTCTCAGGGCCTGCCCTAGCTATAGACATGCAATCTGAGTTAAAAACAGTCTTCAAGAGAAACTCCCAAAAGGTAACGGGATTTTAAAAGTGCTCTTAGGGCTGGGGTGTAATTCAGTGGTACAGACCTTGTTCAGTGTATGAGACGTTCTGGGTTCAATCTCCAGTATCAGAAAAAAAAAAATGCTCTTAAAGAATAAAAAAAAACTTTGATGGAAAAAAATGAAAACATGCTAGAAAATGCATATCAGTTGTATGTCATTTAGAAGGAAAAGGATGTGTAAGCAAAGTGCACAGGATATTTTTCATTCTTAAATAAACCATAATTTTGTCTTGGGTTCCACTCTAGAGGAAATAAATAGATCAAGTGACTCCGAAGGTCAGACACATCAAAGGTGCTTGGCAAAATGCTTCTTCCATGAATAGATGAATGTTGACCTGGATTATGAATAGCCAGTGCTGGTGTTCTTCACTCATCTTAGTGAAAAAGAAGCCTGGAGTCAGGCATGCTAGCACACACTCCGGGAGGCTGAGACAGGGGGACTGCAAGTTTGAGCCAGCTCAGGCAACTTAGTAACTTAGTGAGACTTCATCTCAAACAAACCAAAAAATGATGCTGGGGATGTTGCTCAGTGCAAAGGTCCCGGGGTTCAATCTCCAGCCCCCCCCCACCACGGAAAGGATTAGAAGTATGCCTACCAAGTAAAAGCATATAAAAGTGCCCAAGTAGATTGTGAAAGGATTCAAATGGAACTTTCACCAATAAAAAATACATATAATCATTGAAATTAAAAACTCAGTAGTTAGCTTCAACAGCCTGGACACAACTAAAAGGAAAATGAGCTAGAATATAGATCTAAAAAAAGTTATCCAGAATGCAGTTCAGACTAAATGAATACAAATGTAAAAGAAATGCTAAGAGACATGTACAATAGAATAAGCACATTCTGCGTGCATCTCCAGAAAATTACAGAGGTGAGGAGGAGAAATAGGGCAGATAGAGTAGTTGAAAAATAAGAATTTCCCACAGATCCTGAAAGCCCCTCATCTCCCAAGAAAGATAAATAAAAGATAAAATTAGATGGCAGAGTAATTCTATACCTAATATGACTTACAAAAATATTTGGATCCCAATTTTTGTTCTACTTGCAAATCACAAGCCCAAGCTGGGAGTGATCAGTGAGGATTGTATTCATGCACAAGAATACTACATTATACAGTGAATTTTGTTACATATATATAATACCACATATATATGTGGTATATTAAATGCATTTCAACTGATGATATATTCGGTTTAGGATTTTCAGGGTTATTGGGAAATATATAAATGTATTGTGTGTATATATATATATGCATGTATAATATATATATGAAGTTTTCCTATAAAGTCTGATTCAACTTTTGCTCACCTAGAAATTGCTGTCTACAATAACGCACAAAGGATCCCCAACTTACCACGCTTCAACTTACAATTTCTCAACTTTACAACAGGGCAGCAGCAGTACACATTCAGCAAAACTATACTTCAAATTTTGGATGTTGCTTTCTTCCCAGGCTAGTGATATATGGTCAGACCTTTCTCTCAGTGCTGGGCTGTGGCAGCAAGTGACGGCCCCTGGTCAACCACGAGATGACAAAGGGAAAGGACCTGTACCGTACTATGGACTGTTGTGCCTAAGCTGCAATGTTCACTAGGCTAGGTGCACTAAATGCATTTTCAAATTATGATATCTTCAACTTACAATTTTCAGGTTTATCAGGACACAATCTCATGTTTCTTTGCTGTGTATTGTCACTGTATTGTCATCCATCTGTATTATTTAGATGAACAAACCTGGGACTCAGGGTGTAGCTGACTGGTGCAGTGCTTGTGTGACATGCACAAGGCCCTGGGTTCAATCTCTAGCACTGGAAAACAAATTAGGTAGCCAACTTCATCTGAATTATACAGATGTTGCCCATATCTGGGGTTTTCTGTCAATCTGAACCTGCCACTGATGTTTCTCAATATGGTGGCTGCATGTTCAAACCATACTCATTGAAAATGTGCTTTGCTGGGAAGGGGTTATGAATATAAGATGTTGATTGTCACCAAAGGCTAGTCTCCTCTGGAGGCCTGGTAGAAAGCCTCCATTCTCTGCTGACATCCTGAAAACTTTATTCCTGGCAAAGCCAAAAGTCTGATCCAACCATTTGTGTGGGGAACAAATTGAGAGAAATTTAATTACATGTGATCTGAGGTAATTTGCATCTCTTGGAGTCTCTGAGTTGTTATTATTGCTGATTTACTTATTCATTTTTAATTTTTTGTGTGTGTTTGCTTTTCTCCTTTCTGTATAAAATAAAGGGTCTGCATTGGAGGAATGATTTGGCTTCATTTAGCATCACCTGGAGACACCCGCGTTGTTGCCCAGGCCTTTCTAAGGCTGGCTGGACTGAAATCTGGGGAGGAGTCCTGGTTGCAGCATTTTCCGACCTCCCAAAGGATCTTGGTGTGCAGCGAGGGCTTTAATTCCCTTCTCAGGTCTCTAATCCTGGATCTATGAATTGGTAAGCCTGAACTCTAGACTTTGAGTTGTGGGTCTCACCATGAATACCAAATTTCAGCCAACCTTCCATGAGAATCCTTACCCCACATTCCCCCAATCTCTATAAAAATGTCCTCTAGTGCCCAAATCAGAGCCACAACCCTGGCCTGTAGGACCAATCTGGTATGTTATGGTAGAGGAAACCCAGACCCAAACTAATAACCAAACAGCTACTCTGTACCAGTCAGATGCTTACATAATTGCTAATCTTCACAACTACCTTTCAAGGCAGGACACATTATTTCCATTTTTAAAAAGAAACGAGAGGCTCTGGAAGGATAAACAGCTTGACTGAAGTGGTAGCCAGCAAGTCAGTGCAGCTGAGTTTCAAACTGAATTTCTGGTTTCAAACTCTACCTTCTTTCCACTGCACCCACTTGGGCTCGGAGAAGTCAGGGCCTCCTAAGGTGGAACCGCAGGTCGTGGGAGGTCCCAAGTGAAGACCCTCCAGTCAGTGGGAGCCGAGTCCCACGGCCCACTCAGCTCCAGGCCTCCTGTGGAGGGAGATGGTGCTCTTGACGAACACGCATGAGGCTGCCAGTCTCAGTTTGTATTTTTACAGTCCACTAATTAGGCCATTTTAACTAATTTGTTTGCATTTTGTATGAGCAAGTTGGGCTTTTGGATTGACTAATGTAATTGCAGCTGGTTTCTGCCAAATACAAATTACTCAGTCTAGTGTGGACTAGAGAGAAAAGCAAATATTTAATAGACATCAATACCCTTGTAGCTTTTTAGTGGAGTCTTTTTTCCCCTATGGAAAGTTGAAATAATTTTTTTCCACCATCTGATTGTACTTCCATGTTACAGGATTATTTTTTAATCATTTTTTAAAAAATAATGAGGCAAATGCTTTACTGGCCCTGCTGGGGTTTATCTTTGATCCATTTACCCCTAAGCTCAGGAAACTCACAGGACTTTTCCATTTCCAGGCCAGCTCCCCACAATCTTTCTGCCTAGACTCCTCCAGCAACCAGCAAGCAATCTGCATCAGGGCTAGCAGGGGCCTGAGAAAGTACTAGTCCAGTAGTTTCCAGAGTGTACCCCTGGACCTGGTCAGAAAAGCAAATCCTCAGGCCTCCTGCGTCATGCTCTGGGAGTGGAGCCCAGCAAGCTGCTCTAACAAGACTTCCAGGTGATTTCGATGCATGCTGTACTTTCCATCAATTTTTCCAAGCATCCCATTTTACAGTTTAGGAAACTGAGGCTGGAAGGAGCCAATGCTTCTCTCATTGTGCTTTCCCTAAGTTGAGCACAGCGCCTGCCTTATGATAAGTACTCAGGCTATCTCTGCTGGGTAAGCGAATGATGGAATGAATGAACCAGAGCTAGACACAAAGTCTCATAATTCTGTTGTTCTCTACCAGAGCATCCTCTGGCTCTGGGGTAGAACAGAAAATGGAGGAAGAACTGCTTCTCGATTCCTGTTTTGTGAGAAGGAACGTACAGGGGGCTCGAAACACTGCATCCTGTGGCCTAGCCCTTAAGGGGACGGCACCCCCACTCCCTGCATTGCTCCCAAGCCATGGGCCTCTCCCTCCCCTCCCGCTAGTCCAGAGGGTGAACCGGGCCCCAACCCCACCAGGAATTGTTTGTGTTGCTTTCACAGATCGTGGCCTTGTCTGAGATCCAACCAGCATCCTGTTGGGATGTTTGATTCCCTAACCAGTAACCTCAGCTCAGCTAGTGAATGGGGAGAAAGGAGCTTAGCTCTAATTCATGGGAAAACAGGTTTCTAAAAACAGTAAGGTAGGTTATTCAGGTTAAATTACTTGGGTGGGAGGAGAGCGCACACTGGTCTCCAAACTTCCGATGCATACCTGTGAAGCCTGTGTAGTCCCCTCTACTCCATTTGGTCTCCCTGGCCTGGCCTGCCGACCCTCCAGGGAATAAGAAAAAGGCACTCACGGGTTTTCAAACCAACCAGAGACTCTCCCAGGATATGAGGAGAAGGCTTCCAGAGAAGGCTCCTCCTCCTTCTTGTCCTGTTAAATTCCTCTGTGAATTTCTATGAACTAACTGAGCAACTAAAGGTACCAAATGTGTGTGTTCAGTAACCCAGGAGCTTGTGTCCCTCTAACCTCACATTCATGGCTGTCTCATGACATACAGCAGCCATCTTCCTAACAGCGTAGTCTCCTTGGCCTCCCTTGGGAGCTCCCTCCCTGCACAGTTATCTTCTTACTTTCCTGGGACCTGTCCTCAGGAAAGAACCTGATAAATTCATTCACTTACAGATGGTAGCAATTAAGAGCTGCCACTTCCACTCTGCAGATTTGAGCTAAAGATTTCATGCCCCAGTGCTAGCTCTTAACTCCTAATTTGGGGTAGAAGGCTGAAGGTTTGTGAAGGCTTCTCTGAGAACAGCTCCTCTCCCAAAGAAGGCATCAGTCCTCCGGGGCTGCCCTCTGACCCAATAGGCCAAAAACGGACTCTCCCCCCAGGCATATAAGGAAGTAAGTGGGTGTCTGTTGGTCTCCCGAAGTGGGGAGATACTAGTCCTAGAACTTAGGGGGCCCTGTGTGTACAAAGAAGCAGAGAAAGTCAGTCATCTTCCCAAGGTGCTGTCGCTTCTGCCGTTTAGTTCCCTCACATACCCAGGTATCCTTAACCTAAAAGTCCCACTTCTTTAATGATGCTAAGTTGACTGGGTTTCTCTTTCTTGAAACCAGGATGGTTTTAGAGTCCTTTCCAGAGCTAAGTACTATGGAATGTCTGGTGACTGTTCGTGGAACAAATGAGTGAGGCTGGCCCAGTCTCCTCACCCGCACCTGCTGGTCTCAGCATGCAACCTGGATGCTTGCTCAGCAGAGTGCAGACCTGCCCACCTCTGATTTAAATGCTTTGGGCCCTGTGGGTGGGTACTTTTATGTTGCTTCCTGTGGAGGCCTGAGGAGGTTCTATCTATCCCTGCAGACAGATTCTGCCCTGATTTGTTCTTGAGTTAAATAATTCTATTGTAAAGGCTAATTCTACTAACAAACGTTGATCAGGCACCTACTAGGAGCAAGGCAGTATTCTAGCTGTGAGGTCCCTGCCCATGGGCTTATATTTTAGGCCAAGGAAATGGAAATAAGCAAGTCAACAGATAACTGAAGAAGTCATTTCAGAGGACCAGAAGTGCTGTGGAGACAGTAAGACATCAGAGTGATGGAACAGTGCAACTTTAGAGGACAAGGTAGATGAGTTCCTTGTGGAAAGTTCTAGAAGAAGATGCCACTTGAGCTGACTACCGAAATGTGAGGGAACCACAGAGAGAAGAGCTGGATTTGTTTTGTGCTGAAGGGAAGCAAGTAAGTGAAGGGGCCGTCAAGTTCAAGGAGGACGCTGGTGTGGTGGTTTTGGGTTTGTTCTGTGAAGACACACTGGATGTGGATAGAATAATCTACAACAGTGGTAGTGAGCTTGTGGCATACATGTTATTGGGACAAAATATGTTCATAGAGAGATGTGTTTTCTAAACTAGAACTTCAATATTCGGGTTTAATTGCAGTGTTGGTACTTTGCAATAAATAAGTGGGTTTTGGGTTGCAGGTGGGTGCTTGGTCTCTAAAACGTTCTCCATCACTGATCTACAGCTCCTGGGTGAGCATCCCTCACCCTCAACCTCACCATGGACAGCCAGGGAAGAGACAAGGACCCACACAGTACTTCCTCTTCCTGTTGCTACCACCTGCCTCGCCCCAGCCCCAGCACACTGCCAGCACTTGTATTCATACTCCACCTTCCTCCTTGCTATGAAGCAGTGTCCTCACTCTTATCAAACCCATTCCTAAGGTTGAGGCTCAGGATTACAGTGCTTGCCGAGCATGCACTAGGCCCTGGGATCATCCCCACCACCACAAAACAAAACAAAACCCACTCTTCACTTGAGCTATGCAACCCGCTTCCTTTTTCCCTCCCACAGTCCCTGCCCAGCCCTCTAGCTACAAGATTGTCAGCTCCTCGTGCCGATTGGATCATTTCTTCAGCATCTACACACACTTTTTTATTCCTTGTTTTGAGGTTTTGTTGTTGTTATTTTTGTTTTTGCAGTGGTTGCTGGGAATCAAACTCAGAGCCTTGTGCTTGCTAGGCAAGTGCTCTACCACTTGAGCTAAATCCCCATCCCCTGGACACCCTTTTAAAAACCTAAAACAGAGGGGCTGGGGATTTAGCTCAGTGATTAGAGTGCTTGCCTTGCAAGCACAAGGGCCTGAGTTCAAGCCCTGGCACCACAAAAAAAAACAAAACAAAACAAAACAAAACAAAAAAAAAACCCTAAAACAGAGTCAGACAATCTTTCTTTCAAAAAAGTTTTTATTGTGTTTGTGATATATAATAATTATATTCATCTCGGGGAATTGGTACATAGACATATCGCACCTTGATCATTTTTACTCCCCCTCCCCCAACCTTCCTCTTCCCATCTCCACGAAGCCTACTATCCTCTTTCCTACCATCTCTCTTTTATTTTCTTATTAAGTTATTTATATTTTGAGTTTTTTGCATAAAGAAACCATGTGATAGTTAACCCATGTCTATTTCATTTAGTATTATGGTCTCAAGATTAATTCATTTTCTTACAAATGCCTCAATTTTATTCTTCTTTATGGCTGAGTAATACTCCATTGTGTGGCCTTTATCCATTCATCTGTTTATGGGCATATAGGCCACTTCCATAATTTAACAACTGTGAATTGTGCAGCTATAAACAGCAAACTTTTTCCATAAAGGGCCAGATAGTAAATGTGTTAGGCTTAGTAGGCCATGTGGTTGAAAGTACTCAGCCCCATCCTGATAGCACAAAAGCAGCCACAGGCTATGTAAAGATGTATAGGCCAGGCTGTGCCCCAGTAAGACTTTGCTCCCAACACCAAGTAGTCTACAGATTTCCCTAATCAAGAACAGAGTGTAGCCTCTCACTGACTACAAGTCTGCTCTGTCAAAAAAATTATGACTAAACTTCAGATCTGGCACAGAGTCACAATTCCAGAAAGGGAGCAGAAAAGAGAAAATGAAATATGAACCAAAGAGATGTCACAGTGAAAAAGAGCTTTGCAAAGACAGCCAAGCTGAACAGTGTGTGAGATGCCATCCAACCAGAGTCAGTCTTGGGACTTGTCTGTTCGTGGGTAGAAGTACAGCAGGGAGAAAGTAAGGCGAATTTCCTGGGGAACTCAGAAGGCGGGGAGCTGGCCGGGAAATGCCTGGAATTGGGGTCAATGGATTTAGGCTAAACAATATGTCATCTATATTGGATGTATTGAATGACAGTTGAGCTCACCTGTCCTCTCTGTCCCTGCACTCACAAGCAGTCACTCCACACCTTTCCTGTCCTTTCCCTTGGGATATGTGGCAGGTTCGCTGGGTGAGCAGTGGAGAGCTTGCTATACAACAACAGCTAAGACATGGCCCCAGCCACAAGGAACTTCCCATCTGGTGGCAAAGAGGCTGCCGAACATGGACGAAGTACTTGATGGACGGTGATGGTACTGGGTGACAGGTAAGGAAGGGATTTCTGGAGGATGCAATACCCCAGGGAGCCTAAACAATGATGGGACAGATGAAAGGGTCCGAGGGAAAGGTCCTGGATGTTTATGCCCAGATATTTGCACAAGGCAAAGCCTGGATCTGTGCCCAGAGAAGGTATTTTAGGGTTCTTCGTTGTAGTGGTGCCTTAGGCCTAGTGACACCATTGGAGGATAATGTGATCTTGCTGGTCACAGCCTCATACCCACCCACAAGGCTTTGGCAGAGCTTTTTCTCACCTGTGCTCTGAAATGGTTAAATACAAGGAAGAAGATCTAGGATGTATGAGAATGTCTAAAAAGCAACCCGCATTAATTACTACATGCAGGCTGTAATTATAGGTTAAAATGAAGGCTGTTTTATTTGTCAGGTGAGAAAATGGGATGCCAGGCATCCTTAGAGTTTCTTGGTTCTGAGGAGCGCTTCCTTCACCTCTGTTCTCCACTCATCTTTCTACAGAAAATCTACACATGTAAACGCACTCACAATCACACACACACCTGCACACAATGGACTTTATCTCAGAGTTCTCATCTGGGGCCCCACCCCTGGCTTGTGCAGCTGTTCGTCAGGTGGGAGACAATAGAAATCTCTGATTTTAGAAAGAACCACTCGAGGGTTTTTCCATTTGCTTTTGTTGTTGTTTAGAAATAATGGAAAAATCGAGCAGCCAAGAATGGACATGAGATGTATCTGCCTCTTTTGCCTTTTATGTCTAAAACTACTTAGAGGCACGAAACAACCAGGCAAAAGTCACCTCTGATTTTACATGGGTGGTTAGTGGATTCCCAACTATGACATATTATCCCCCACCATTTGTTACCTGGTTTGATTGTCTACCCTGAAAATTTACATGGACATCTAATACATCATTTCTTCTGTGAAATGCAAAGGACAACTGGTCCAGATATACGAGGGCCTGAGGTGGTCTGCTGCGCATCCTTTCCCGGGGAGTTGACCCAGAGCCTCTGCTTTCCACCCTTGCCTGACAGGCATTTAGCAAGTGGAGACACTTGTTCTGGCCACTGGGGATACAACTGATTTCCTGTCTTTACCCAAACTAGAATGTGCACAAAGGTGAAAAATGCTTCTCCCAGTTCTGACTAATCTGAAAATTTCCAGAAGTACTCAAAACTGAGACACTATAAGCACAAGCAAAGTTTTTGAGCTTTTATAGAGGCTCACTAACAATGAAATGGTGTGTGTGCAGATTTCAGACTGTTGAGTGTTTTGTAACCAAAGACCTACACTTGTTCATGGGGTTTCAAAGGGTTGGGAGTCACCCAGTTTACAGTGTTTTGTTATAGCAGCCAGAGAGGACAATTACTGATGTCAAAAGACAGGAGGCGGAGTCTAAGTGAGAAGAAAAGCCAAGGATGATGTTCAGAAAAAACCTGGGTGATGCCCCAAACCAGGAGTCTGGAAGCACATATTAAAATTAGAGCTTGGGTGGGAAGTGAAGGACCAGAAATAAAATCAAAACATCCCAACCTTTAGCGCCAGGCTAAGGATGAACCTAGCTGACACAGTTTTTGATAGTACTATTCTTTTCCTTGGCTTCACAAGATGTCTTTCCTAATTCCTCTAACCTTCACACCTTGATTGTAGAATGCATGTTAACTGATTAGAGCACTTTCATTGAAATGTATCACCTGACCACACCAGTATCTTAATTTATGCAGGCTGCTATAAGAAAATACTATAAACCAGGTGACTTAGAAACAACAGAATTTTTTTTTTAATTCCTCACTCTTCTAGAGACAAGAAGTCCACGATCAAGGCACCAACAGATTCACTGTGGTAAGAGTCCATTTCCTAGTTCATAGATGATGCCTCACAAGATGGAAGGGGCAAGGCAGTTCCATGGGACCTCTTTTATAAGGCTCCACCTGCATGAGCTAACAATTTCCCCAAGGCCCCATTCCTAACACCATCACATAGGTAAGTAGGTTTCAACATATGCATTTTGTGTGAACACAAACATTTAGGCCACATTAATGTGCAAGGGCTCACTCCCCCTTGGAGCATGCTCCAACAAATTAAGACCACTTGACAAAGTAGAACCTGAGTGCACAAGTCACTTTCAAGGGTTAGCATGTGCCTGTAGGAGAGGAAAATGGCAAGCCTTTTAGATGGCCACATGAAACTGTCAGTCTCTGGAAGGATGGCCATGCATCCTGAAGATGGATAAGTAGGCAAACAGGAGAAAAGACTCTCCAGCCAGACATCTCAGGTACCACTCAACTATTCCATTAAGGCCGACTTTTAGGGGCCAGGATTTGTGACCCAGAACCAGATTTTTTGGAGGGAAAAAGTCTTGGTAATTTGGAGTCTTGGAAGAAAAGAGTAAGCTATTACGGTGAAAGCTAGATGCATGAGTGGATTATCAGCCTGCATGGGGGGCTGTCACCCACTTAATTAGGGTAACAGATTGCTCATACCTGGCATATTCTCTGAGTAGAAAAGGACGTAGCAAAATGGAATGAGAATAACAATAATAAGGAATTAGTTGATATCAGATGTTTACTCCTAGGTTTCTGCTTGCCCGGGTCTGACTGGTATAGCTTATAATTAGTCTCTGCTTGCAGATGTGTGGTTCCAAAGACTTGTGGATTAAGGAGAAACTCTAGAATTTCTCAGTACCTGACAAGTTGTAACGTGAAAAGCTACACTTAGTCCATTAAAGATTTTTCACAGTGACATTTGAGTGCAGCTTGAGAAATATGCCACCTTGCCATTTATCATTTTCAGGGCACGGGTGTCGGAAAGGAGGTTGCTATGAAGAACAAAACAAAATGGATTGCATGTGTAGAGGTGAGCTGGCGAATACTGATAAATGTACTTCACTGAATGTCAGCAAATGTCACTTGAGAAGCCATTTGCAGCTACCATAACACTCCCAAACCCAACAAAGAGTGGCAAAAACAGGCAAAATGAACTGGGCGTCTAGCTTCCGCATGAATAAGCAATCAGCCCTCTCAGAAGTTACACCACAAAGTTGTTAAACTTGATAGAAGGTGCTTTTTTTGCCCATACTGACATACACTATAGACTGCTGCAGAGAACCGGAGACCTTCGGAGGACATCAGTGTCGCCACTCAGGACAGGACTTAATAACCTCTCCTAACCCAGGTGGGTGCCTTCCTTCTGCACGAGGAGAGACTGGCTGTCTCTGAGGAATGCTTTCTGGATTCCTCCTGCCCTGCTGGGTGCTCGTGCTCATCCTGTGGACTCCTGCGGGCCCCATCCCTGCCTAACCTGGCCTCCTTTGCAGTGTGATTGGGAGTGACTGAGAATGTGGCCCGGGTACCATGACATGAATGCAGTCCTTGTGTGCTGTTGTCAGTCAGCCTTGACTGAGGTTTTGGTCTCTCACTCAAGAGAGAGATTTTTGGTGTGTCCTCTGCTTATGGACTCATTCTTGGTGACCTGGCCAAAACTTTGCCTCTGTGTAATTTAGGATTTCTGGAAGTTGGGTCTATGTTTTCTTCAGATTTCAACTTGGACCAAGATGTTCCTCCATCCTTCCTCAGCTTGGTGAATCTCCAAACTGTGCTGCAGGGAAGCAAATGAGAAAGATCATATTGTCAGAAAAGCTCTCCAGGAAAATGTGAGACTCATTAAAATAAAATTCCAGGGCCTCTTCATTTTCTAATCTCCACAGACTCCTCCCCCCACTCAGCACATACACACAAAGTCATCCAATACTTTTTTCCTCCTTTATACCAAGAAACTTACAGAGTAGCCTGAAGTCCTCCAGCCTTGTAAATACACACACACACACTCACACACACACACACAGAGATATACATCCCCTGCACAAATTGAGGTCAGTTCAGCACACATTGGAGCAATGCTGTGGTATAGGGCCTCCCACACAAGAAGCCCTTTGTTGAATGTACATCACCGACTTGGGGCCTGAATGTGCTAATGGATACACTTCCCTCTTCATACTGTTGTGCCATATGTTCAGCCTGTGTACACTGGAACTGAACACATTTTACAACCAGGAAAAGATGGGCTCTTGGGAAAGAGAGCTCCCCTTAGATGAACTCAGAGGAACAGTACATGCAGGAGGGTTTGGGGGCCAGCTCCTCTTCCACACGCACTGCGGAGTCCTTCATAGTCCTTGGTGTTTCCTCCTTTTGAATTAGGTACTTCCCGTGGAAAGGCCTTTGCTTGGGTCTTGGGAACTCAGAAGACATGTGTTTATTATTGAAATTGAATTGCCCTCAGCTTGTTGACTTTCGTGCTTAGTTTAGAAAAGAACAGTGGCTTGTTTAGAACAAGCTAAACAGGCCTCTGGATCAGAGGTGGAGGTGAGGGCATGGTGGAACGGTCCCTAAGGGAGGATGGAGAAGGAGACATCCCGCCTGGGGCAGGAGCCGAGGACAACCTGGGACCACTTGACTCTGCTGACATGCTTTCCAAAGTCAGCTGTGTCTCAGTGTGGGTGACGCAGCCCAGACCAAAGACCCACAACAGCATAAACGTGTCTGCAAGAAAAAACTGAGAGGTTTAGATTTCTTGCTTTGCTAGTATTATTTATTTTTCTGGCTGTAATTTTTATATTTGTATTTTAAAGCTCAAACTAATAAGCAACTGTTCCAAAGAGAGGGAAAAAGATAAAAATTTTTAAAAACCTTCTTCATAATTGATTAATACCATCTGAGACCACCATTGCTGGAGGCCAGAGCTATGTAAAATCCAACCTTCCTCCTGTTTTTGTCTTTAAGAAACAAAAACAAAAGCCTTGTTACATAGACAAGGATAGAAGACGTTTTCTCTGTCTCTCGGGTAAGAAAGAGTAAAGCGGGTTTGGATGAGCAACTTTACCTACCTGCTAATTAGCAGCAGGACCAGTTTCCCCTGTTTCTAATCCAGAGGGAGGATGTTCTCAGTAGGCCCTTCTCGGTTCTGTGCATACTAACCATTTTGCATTCCAAGATGCTTCAAACAAAATGTTAAATTGCTACCCTAGAAGGAAGGGTATTAACATACAAAACTCCTACCAGAGGCGGGATATCAGTAGAGGGAATATTAACCCACAGAAGCCTCTCTGAGGGAGAATCTTCTACTGTGTGATACAAGTGGATATCATTTTGTCAGCTCTGGACATCAACTTCAGCCTCAAACTCACCTCCGTCATCTGCCTCAAGGGAGGGAAACGTGTAACATTAAAGTGGGAGAGAAATAAGTAAATTTCAGGTCAACGTAGCAGTTGGCAGGCTGCCCTATGGAGAAATGTTCAGAGGAATTTATCATGCTTCTAAAATTCTTTAATTCTTTTATTTATTCACTTATTTACATAAGTATTTTGATTTGTTTACCTTATATCAACCCTGACCTATCTTAACTAGATACCTTTGCTTAGCCTTTCCGCTCCTAGTTAACCTTTACTGCCCAGTTAAAATACCACCTCTTCCAAGAACCCTTCTGAGATTTCTCCCATGCTTTCTCCTGTTGGCTCCCAGCAGGACACCCCATCGGGTGGCATGGTTCTGTTCTGTCCTCAACTGTATACATCCTCTCCTCAACAACTGTCAGCTCTCTGAAAAAGAATCTGCCACTCAGCTCTTTAAAATGGGATTTAATGCTACTTACTGACACTGAGATTTAAACCATTTTGTTTTAAGTAGATGGGGTACAGCTTTCTCCTCCTTGGCTTTTGGTTATGTCTAGATCCAGCATATAGTAAAAGGGAAAGATGCAGGCTGAGGGAGAGGCAAGTGGACAGTCCATTTGAGCTATTTGGGCAGTGAAGGCAAAAATCAAACTGGCTGACTTGGGGCAGGAGGAGCTGAATTAGCCAAATAATTGTGTAGATCTGTCCTTTGCTTGCAAGTGTCACCCTTGGTGACGTACTTAGGTATTTAATGTCATCCCCTCCCAACTCTTGTAACAAATATGCTTTGGAGACTTGGGAGTTGAAACCGCATCCAGGTATAATGGATAGAAATGGGACGAGTTTGCGTTTTCTTTTGGATCTGCCAGCCTCTAGGCACCCAAACTTCTTTCTGAATACAATGACTTTTGCTTTTTCCTTTTTTTTTAACCTCTGCCCAGGTGGTCACCAGAAAAAGAATATCTTCCCTGCCAAACCCACACCATTAATTTTACTATCGAAAACTAAGTTTTTGCAAGAGTTTGTAAATGTTAATGATGACTCTTGATGGAGAAATTTTCTTTTCTAAATCAGAGATTCAGGAATTCCCTTCCTTCTTTCAGATGCCTGATATTTTCTTATGGATCTTTCAGGGAAGCATCTTTCTTAGAAAGTTTTGATCTTTTTAATACATACAGTCCCCTAAGTAGCCAGAAAGCATCATGTCCAAACCACACAGTCCAAAACAGTGATTCAAGTCACTTTTTAAATGCTAAGTGCACAGTTTAACAAGCTCAGATAACAGTTATTTTGTTTATTTTTTAAGCCTCACTTAACAATTCAAAATAGCCCTCCCTTATCACTCCAAATGTTTCATTTCTGTTTTTGTAAAACTTGTTATTTCCATGCCCAAAGGAGATGGTGCCTGATTTTAAGAAGAAAAAGATTCTTAAAGTTTCTAAAAGTTAAGAATGATTGGAAAGTTTTTTATCCTCTCAAATAGCCACTTGAGGAAAAAATTATGTATATCCATTTACTTCTGGAGTGAGACTTTCTGCTTTTGCTCAAAGGAAAAAGTTTTTGAAATAACTCAAATCTGTACGTGGGTGTTCCTAGAATAGGCATGTATTTACTGTGTCCCTACTACGGAATCCACACTGGGAGAAGTACCTTTGTCTATGGAGCATTTAAGGAAATTTTAATATCCAAACAAAAGCAGCATTACCACCACTATCCATTCTCTCGCCCAGAAGAGAAACAATTAATAATTTGCATATGCTCATGACACAAAATAAAGACAAAGGGCCTCCTCACAGGCCTTAGTTACTACGCAGCTCTTAGCAAGCTGCATAGGCTCAGCTCTGCACCGCTCTAGCTTCCACATGAATAGCGCTAAGCTCTATAACTAAAAACAGGGGTTCTGAGCCCTGCAGCCCATTCCCTCGGAAGAAATGTGTTTCGTTGATCAAACATCTCCCAATCTCTCCTTGAGCTTCTAGGCAAACAGAACATATAGTTTCAAGGGGAAAAATATGTATATACTTTGCCCTTTTTATTTTAATGGCCAAACATTGTAATGCTAGCTAAATAGAAATTCTTGTCTGTTAATAGGTTCCTTTAGTTTGTAATAAATAGGAATGCTAATGACTAAAATTTGGTATTTGGTATGCATTAGCTTTTGTGAGCTTTTCTTTACAGTCCTCATTGACATGCAATATGGCAAGCTTCCTTTGAAACATATTTATAAAATAACTACAGTATAATTAAACCAACAAAGCCATCTTTTAAGTAAGCTATTAAACTCAGGGTTTTTTTTTTTTACCTCTATAAAGTTTTATTTTAAAAAGAAAAATAGTTATGCCCCAACCCCACGGTATATTTTATTCTGTGCATCTAATATTTCCTTTGCATTTACAATCTTTGCATATCTAATTCTTTCTGACAACTATGATTATTAATAAAGTGCTCATGAAAGATATGCTTCATAGCTTCTTCAACAAGAATAATGTTTTTTTGTTAATGGAAATGGTAACATATCTTGACAGATACAATATATAAGCTGTGCTTTTTTCTTAATTGTTAATATTGCTGTGCTGAATACACAAGGAGCAGATCAACAGATATGGCAGGTAATAATCACGGTAGATGCTATTTTATACAATGTAACTAAAAATATTTTAATGATATAAAAGCAATAGATAAATAAAAGCAATTATGTTTAATTTTGCTTTCTGCGTGCCGGCAATGTTTTGGTCGTTGCTGCTGCCGCCCGTGTTCGGCGAGGAAGCCCTGAGCTCAGAGTGATCGCTACGGAGGTGGCTCTGCCTTCTTGCAGTCGAAGAGCGCAGCAAGCCGCCCTTTCTCTGTTCCTCCCGGCTTCAGCATCCCAGGCGGGCACGCAGGACCAGGCAGAATGATAAATCTGGATACGCGATGGCTCAGATTCAACGAGACCCCTGCGATTTTATAAACCGCTCTCTGTCCAGGGCTCACAATTTTCCAGAAGAAAAAAAAAATCTTTTTCCAGGCATAGGGCTGGAGCAGCTAAAGCGGTTCCTCTGCCTCCTGGACCCCTGGCCCCTCTGCTCTGCCCTGCGCCTCTCTCCCTTCCTGGAAACTCCATCCTCTCCTCTCCGACCAGGGGCTAACGTGCCCCCTGTACTCGTCCCCTGCGCAGAGAATAAACACAGTCGACATCACTGTTATAATCTTTATTTAAAACTGTTTCCAAGGTTACAAATTACCGTGCCTCGTATGCAACAGGTTCCTCCGAAGCAGTATCATTACAGATTAACTGTAATGTGTAGGATTAGAATAAAAGCGTAAGGGATTAGGCAAAAGGGGCGACGCTCCAGAAATAACGCCCGAGCCCATCTCAGACTGCAAGTCGGCGGGGAGAGACAACGAAGACCCCGGGTACTGGGGCGCCGCGCCGCCGCGGAGCTGGACCCTGCTCCTCCGCCCCCGGCCCAGGCTCTGAGAGCTCCCAGGCGGCGAGGCTGCAAGGGCCAGCGTGGCCAAGCCCTAAGGGTGAGGCCTCTTGAGCTGCAGGAATTAGAGACTCGACCCGGGGCCGTGGAGGGCGAGGGCCCGCGGGAAACGCTACACGGGGACAGGGTTCCGCAGCCACGCGAAGTGCCCTGATGCTGCGCGGGAGGAAGCATGTCCACACAGGGTCCATGGGTTTATCCGTGTAGCTGACACCTCGTTCAAAGCCCAGACTTGATGGGGTCCCTCAAGGAGTTCAGCTAGCTTTCCTTGCACCAATGTCCCCCCACCCCAAGTCTGAGGTTGGAGGGTCAGGAGCCCCGGCCAGGCGTCTACGCCCTTCCAAGCCTGGGAGTTGGGCCTTCTCGCTGAACCCGCGGAGGCCCTTCGCCCTAAGGGGCCACCCCTACTCGGCCGGCCCTCCCCCCTCTCGCTCCAGGCAGACCCCAGAGCCTCCTCTACCCTTGCTCTGCCGCCTACGAGGCCAGAGCCTGCCGCGCCGGCCCCGGCTGGACTCGAGGCGGCCCTGGGCCACGGCCTCGGGCAGCAGACACAGCCCCGAGGGCTGTTTTCGTGTCAGGGTGGAGGGCGCGGGGCTGGAAAAACAAACAGGGCCGGCAGCTGGGCTGGGTGGGGGCTAGAAGGAAGCGCACAGTGTGGCTGGAGCGCCCGAGAGAGCCTGCTCGGCAGCCGCGCCGTCACCCCGCGGTGACCCCGTCCGCACAGCAGAGCCGCGGGACTCCGGGCCGGCTTCGCAGCGGGCGCGCCGCTCGGGTGGGGGTGGGCGCGCAGGGGGCTCCGGGGCGCGGGCTCCTCGGTCTGCAGGCCAGCCCGAAGGCACGAGGGACCGAGCGGCAGCCGGCCAAGTCTCTTCCAGCCACCGAGCCAGCGGGCGAGGCTGGAGGGCGGCTCCGTTGTGATGTCCTCCTTCGGGCAACGGGGCTACTCTGGGTGCTCCGGAGCCACAGCTGTGCCAGCAGCCGGGTAGGGGGCGAGCGGGCTCCCAAGTGGACGGAAGTGGGCGACCGACTTTGCTCCGACCGCCGACGGCCGCTAGCAAGAGAAGGGCCCTGGCTGAGGCGGCGGGAGGGGACTGTTGCAAACAGCTGTTCCTCATACATATTTCATTACACAATCAGATAATGCGTCCCACCACCTTCTCAATTATTCACAGATAAACATTTTCAAGACGTTTTGACATCTGTCTTAGTGCCTGCTATTAATTTAGTAATCACTGTAGTTAAAAATGTATGGGATTTTTGCCGTCGGAGTACCTCCTCTCGGCGCGAGCCTTGTTGGGCTGCGGCGCGGAGTCCCGGCCCTTTGGGATTGAAGATACCTTTGGAGGTGAGTCGGCCTCTAGCACGTTGACACTGTTTCGGAAGGGATTCAGGGCTATCTGGTTATTCTAATTTATTGTTGGAGATGATGTCATCTCTCCCACCCGCATACCCTCTGCATTTTCCCACCCCAGCCTTAGACACTCAGCACAGCTTTCTGCCTTGGGCATCGGAAATGGTGAGCTTCATTTTAGGCAGAAGTGGGGGCAATCTGAACCAGCTAATTTTGGAAGAAAGAGAGAGAACCGCACAATCAGTGAGAATTTCTCACAACAAAAACTTAAACAATACAGTGAGCTCTATTCAAGAGATCACGAATCTATGTGGTTTTGCTCTGAGCCCTGTTTCCATGGCAGAGGTGACAAGGGCATTGGGGGAAAAGAAAAATAAGTTTGCTCCAAGTCACTGTACACGGGACAATTTGAGCTAGGAGAAAACGAGTTGCTTTTCTGCTTGAGTGATAAATATTGCATCCGGTACCGCTATGCACATATAGTTTTTTAAATCAGTTAAGCAGAGGTTGAAGAATCTTGGAAGATTCAAAAGTAATAACAAATCTTTCCAACTCTAAAATGCTGTCATTTATTTTGAGAAAGCTTCTAGGTAAACTACGGAAAGAAGCACACAATACCTGAAAGTAAACAAGTTTGTTTCTTTGTGGTCTGAATCTCAGCTCGAGGAATGAAAACGACATTTTAAATCTGAGAGTGATGAGTCCTTAGATATTTCTGTGTGTTGCAGTCTTTTTGGGGGGTGAATCAGCTGGTGGACCCCCATTTGCGAATGAGTAAACATAAACGGGTGTGAAAGAAAATGACCTTGGAAGAAACTGCCTTTCCAATGAAAATCAAGTTCACGAGTCTAACGTGAATTTCACTCTTTATTGTTCAAAATATCTACAAGAATAAACTCTTGCCACAATGCCCAAGAACCAAGCATATCCTAAAAAAGAAAATGACATGGCTTCAGTCCCCAAAAGAGGAGAAAATTTTCCCTGCTCACACCTCCATATCCCCTCTGTTTCTAGGGCAACTATAGCTGCTTTGGCAAGTTCTCCCGCAGTGTTTTTTCGGTGGTTCATTTCTTCTTCACAAAACGGCCCTTCCTCTGTCCCTTGAAGGGTGGTCATCCAACTTGCTGGCCCAGAAACTTCATTTTATCCTCCTTTAGAAAAAGAATAGAGACGAATCTTCCCAAACTTAGTCTCTACATTCAGATAAGAAAGAGGCCCAGAAAATGAGCTTGAGAAAAAGCTGGGAAGGATGATGAAGTGGGGGAAGGGCACATTGCTCCTAGCATGCGCAAAAACAGACACAGCCACTGCCCAGGACTGTTCACTTGGAGTCCACGCAGGCAAATGGAGCAGACACCAAAAACAAGCTTGTGCAGTTACTCAGGCCTGGTGGGAGAGCCACTCGGAATCCCTGCTGGCAGCTCCTCCACTGGGCCGAGACATGGAACTCCATCTGAGATGGGGGAGCAGGAGTTGAGAACTTCTCACTATCTCACAAAGAAAATGAGTTTCATAAACTAAACAATTCAGTTTGCTTTAGTGTTCTTTTGCAGATTGATTTGATATACAGGGGATTGGGATAGAAGTGGGGGCAAGAGGAGGGAGCTGAATGAGTAAATCCTTTAAGAACTAAATTTTGAGTATGAGAAACGAAGAGGGAAAAACAAGGAGTTTCTAGAACCTAGAAACTCTAGATTCATTTTTAGAACCCTGGTTAAAGGAAATTAGATATTTTGACTCAGTGAGACTATCTACACCTTCTATGCCCTCTTCCTCCAGAATGAAATATACTAGGTTAAAAATGACAAATAAATATGAATAATTCCTGTCAAAATGAATCTTTCCTGTATTGCCATCTTCTGGGTGTCTCCAACAGAGCAGGGAGGAAGGTGAAAAGGCTGGTTTTGGTTCTTTCTGTACTTTCTAGTCTCCAGGATTTGACCTGAAACCTTTCACCCAGTCAACAAAGTTTCTCCCTTGGGGCCATGTCCCTCGCTCTAGCAGGAAGCCTTGCTGCCTGCATCCTTGTTGGTCCTATTCTCCCTGTGTGCAGCTTCCTGTACATCTGCCTGCATGTCTGGGGTCAATCCACGTGGGCACTGTGCCTTTTGTCTGCATCTGGACAACAGGGTGTGCACTCATGCATTCGAATGATTATGCCTGTGGACACTTCTTTATTCCTCAGATTCTGTTGTTAGTGTTGCTTTAATTTGCCCATGTGTATTCTGGTAAATTGCACAGATGTTCTGCGAGCAACCAGGTGACTCGTTCTGAGCGAGGAGCTCAGACTGTTTGCTTGGAGAGATGAAGTGTGCAACTGCAAACTCCGGGTTTGGGTGAAATGCAAAGTTGATAAGACTGCCTGATCCCAGGGTGCCTAGGCCTCTTTTACACCTTTGTCCGCCCTATTTCTTAACCTTTCAGGAGGAGAGAAAGCCTCAAAAAATCTGCACTACACAACCTTTCAGGAAAGGTGGGACCAACCATTTGGACCTCTCCTGGTGAAAAGTAACCTGGCAGGATAGAAAGCAGGAGGAAAAGTTTCCCTACAGCTCTCGACTGCAGCCCCCTTACCGCCACCTCACTGCAGAGTGCTCCCGGAGCTCTGTGGAGGGTGGAAATCCAACTGTGGACGTCATGGTGGAATCTCGGGGAGAGTGACTAGAGGGTTAGAGGGGCAAAACTTCCGTCTTTGGCCTCCAGGGAACAGCTCTATTAGTACCTAGGAACTAGCCTTGGCCCGCCCCTTCGGCCCCTCCTCCAGCCCTCGCCCTGCGCAGCGCCCTGCAGGCTGTCAGAGCGTGCGTCACCACCACCCCAAGTACCCTGCGGCCATGACATTTTTCAAGGCACCTGGAGGGGCCTAGAAGGCTTGATCAAGGAGCAAGGTGATCAAAAAGGTGACTACGGTTCCCCTAAGGCTGTCATAGGACCAATTCTTCCGCCGGAATCCGCCTAGTGGCGGGTGCACTTTCTCTTCTCAGAGGTCCGCGGGGGGCGCTGGCCTCTGGGGTGCGGGATACAGGGTGTGCGTGCACGTGTTCGCGGGCGACTGGAAGCAGTTTCTTGTGCGTTCCTGGAATCCTCTAGAAGTGTTTTCGAGCGATTGAGAAAGCTGCTGACTTGTGGCTAACTTCAGGTATTCTGTTCCTAGAGGACAAATGTCAGCCCGACGGTGGGTCAGTGTATCTCTCCCGCTCATTAGCGCAAAGTGAAGCACCTCTCTTCCCTCATGCTGCACAGGTCAAAGGGCCAAGGCCCGGGGACCCTGAAGCTTGGGGGGCCGAGGCCTTTAAAGTGGGCCCCAGTGATCCTAAGGCCCAAGCTGCTCCCGTGCCCATTCAGGGTCTGGATGGAAAATCTACGTGGGAACTGGAGACCAGGATAACCACCCCACACCCCTGGCAGGGTGAAATCCCAACCTCGTCGCGTTGGACCTACCAACCAGCTATCTCACTGCTGACCAAGTCTGGAATCCGGATTGGTGGCAGCACGGTGGGGTGGGAGGGGTGGTGAGGGAATTGGGTTGGGACAGGATGGAGGTGGAGATGGAAAGAAGGAAGAAAAAGAAACAAGACTGAGTGGGGATGTGGAAATGGATGAAGATGCGCTGGAGATGGAGTTGGGGATGTCTCAGAGAGCGCCTACTTTTCACCCTGCTATGGAGAGGTGCATCTGGCTGCTCCGTCCCCCCCCCAAATAAAGCTAATGATGTAGTAATTTAGGAGGAGGTGGGGGCTGGGCAAAAGGAGGGAGGGAAGAGGATGGGGAAACGCGCGCCCCGAGAGCGAAAGCAAACAGCTAGCTGTGGAGGCGCTGCCCGCAGCTCAGGCTTCCCAACAGGTTAGCTAGACTGGGATCCACCTGGTAGTTCGCAGGAAGGGGGGAGGGGGCAGAGTAGGAGAGAGTTTTACTAGGAGACAGAGGGAGGGAGGAAAGAGAGATAGGAGCCAGCGAGCGCGCCGCGCTGTTTAAAAGGAGAGACTTACACTTCCTAATGAATATTTATCCGCCGCTACTTCATGCTCCCGGCTTCCCTTACCTTTCCGCAGGTAAGATCCTCCCTGAGCCCTAGACCTGGGGCCCTCCCAATTCCCGTATTGCGGGCTTCCGTGGCGGGGCGGGAGGGCTCTGGCAGGCGGGATGGGGGTTGGGAGGAAAGCGGCTCAGCTCTGCGCTCGGCTTGGGCGCCTGGGTGTGCAACCCCGCTGCCGCCGAGAACCGCGCACTTGGGCTATATGTGTAGAATGGGTGTGAGTGTGCGTGTAAGTGAAAGGAGACGGGAGGGGGAGACAGAATCTGTGCGGCCGCGAACGCACATCTATTTGTGGCGCGCTCTGGGGACATTTTCCGACCTTTCACTCGGACTCCCAGGATTTCTCGCCTTTGCCTTTCTTTGCTTCCCCTCCCCCTCTTTTGGCCACTTCTCCCACCCCACTCCTAGCCCTGGCCACCGGGAAGCTCCTCTGCGCGCTTTTGTACCCCTGGCGCGGGCTTCCCCTAAGCCGGATCCCCTGGGCCGGATCCCGCGTCTCTCCTAAAAGAGAATGAATAGTTCTGTTTCCACGGTAAACGCCCACACAAAGGCCGCCAGCTAAGGGATCCCCTGTTCCCCCTTCCTGTCAGCTCAGCGCTCCAGGTGCTGCGGCGCGCTCTCCCTCTTTCCCCCTCTTGGGGCGCCAGGGCCCAGTCCAAGGAGCTAAGAGTACTGCTCGGGCCCCGAGGTACCAGGAGGAACTCACAAGGGCTGCCTGCCACCCTTGCTGGGCTGGAACCCAGAGCCCAAAGACCCCAAGAGGAGGTTGCTGCTCCCCGCCCCGCAACGCGCGCTCCTGCGGGCGCGGGCGGGAGGAGCCCTGCGAACTCCGTTCCGCCTAGGGGCAAAGAGGAAGGGGAGAAGGAAGGGAGTCGGTGAGGAGCTGACGATATAACCAGAATCCTTTAAACAGACTTACCTAGCCACCTGTTGAGAATCCATCTGGGATCGGCCGGCTTCCAGGCTGCGCGAGGTGGACACACAAAACCCAAAGCCAAGTTGGAAAAAGAAAATTCTGACTATGCCATGCCGGACGGGGGGAACCTCCGCGCGAGGATCGCGGGCTCGGAGAGCCAAGAGAGGCTCTGCCAGGTGCTCCGCCACTCCAGGGCCCCCCATCCCACGCCTCCTTGGCTCGGAGGCCCGCGACTCAGAGCCAGCGGACTAGGCGCTCAGGGCCCAGCATCCGCAGCTCGGCTTAAGCCGGAGCAGGTTTTCTAAACCCTGCCCAGAAGTCAAGAGCTGCAGCGCCGCCGCTCCGCGCGGCCTTTCAAGCAGCAGCCGCTCCTTATTCTTGTGCCTCGGCCTCTCTGGGCGCCCCCGGAGCCCGGCCGCTCCCTTCCCGCTAAATCCCCTTCGGGGTCAGTGCGCTACCAGCACCGGGCCGCGCGCCTCCCCTGCCAGCCGTGTGACTCTTAAAGAGCGGCGCCCCCCCCCGCCCCGCGCGCTCCTCAGACCCCCGCCTCCCCGCCCCTCGCCTCCGGATCTAGCCCCCCACGCCGACGCCTGAGGTCCTTGCTACCCCGAGCGACTGTTGCCCGCAGACTCCAGGCCCCTCCTTTCGCCGCCTCCCCTGAGCAGCCTGCGGGCCCAGCCTTGGGGCCACCGAACTAAGCGCCATCCTTCCCCTTAGGTCCTCCTTTCCTCCAACAGCGCCTACCCCTTGCCTTCTCCGCCCCACTTTTGCCCTTTAGATGGGTCATGGCCTGGGCACCACCTTTATTCATCTCTGGAGCGATTCCTACAGCTTGTCAATTTTGGCATGATTTAAGGGGTCTGAGAATGGGAGATGGGGAAGGCATTGCAGTGGACCCGGAGGGAGGGTGGGAGTTAGCGAGGGTAGGGCAGGGGGCAGGCCAGATAGACTGAGAGGTCTCTACTATCTGAGGCCTGCCTGGTCTTTTGGCAGAGGAGGAAGGCTGGCCTGTTCCTCTTCTTTCTAGCGTTGGCCACCCAGAACGAGGTCTGGACGTTACCTATATGCTCACTGTGTGTCTAGGCTTTGTGGGCATATAGGGGGAGGACCTCCAGAAGGCTGAGTGTGGATCTGGGAACACCCTGTTTCCCATGCCCTCCAAAAGTAGTCTTGAAGGGCCCAGGAGCTGAGAATGCAAGGTGGGGGTGACAGAGAACCTTGAGTTTCCCTTGAGTCCCGTGGAAAAGGCAATAGAAGAGAAAGCGGACAGTTTCTGACAACTGAAGTGCAATTTCTAATAGTTCCTTATAGTTACTGGTTAACCATGTCACTTGCCCCCCAAAAAGGAAAGGAAGGAGTAGATGGTTGCCTTGCTTCCCCTTTCCTTCAGAGCCTTCCATCTTTTTCTCTCTCCAGGGCCTACCTCAGGCCCAGCAGTACCCACAGAGGGTGACCCCTCCTGTGGCACTTTCTTCCCAGGACCAGAAACATGATTAAAGGGAGACCAGAGAAGGGACAGTTGGGGATGGGACGGATGGTTAGCATAGGCTGTGGTATCGGGCCTTTCCTTCCCTATGGCCAATGGTTAACAGCATTTGTACACTATTTGGGCTCTGCAGATGGGGTGCAGTGATGGTTCTCAAATGCAGGTCTGAGTTCTGATGGTTAGAAAAGGGCTGGTGGGAAGAAGCTTCCTGGATATTGGAGACCAAAGTAACTTGAGGAGGAAGGAAGGTGCCCTCCCTTGGGCACCAGCCCTCCGCCACTCCTATATTAGTGCAGATGCATCTTTAAGGAACTGGAGTGACTAATTGATTTGCTGTCGGCCCTTTTGGGAGAGGGAGACAGATCCCGGGCCAAATTCTGAGGCTGCAATCCCCTACAGACGCACCCACACCACATAACCAGCCTGGCTCACACCTCCCAAGTCTCCTGCCCCTTCCTCTGGGGGCTAGATCGCCACAGCCAGCTAGGATGGGTTTATGCCCACCCTCCTGGGCCTGGCAGTGGGAGGTGCCTGTGGCCCAAGACAGAGCCAAACGTCTCTTGTTTAAGAATGTGGGGGGTGGAGGAGACTTTAGCGGGCGGTGGGGCTCATTAGGCAGAGCGGGGTGCCGAGAGGTGCGCGCTGCCGGCCTCTGAGGCCGCCTTTGAGTCGACTGGGCGGCTTCATTAAGCGGCGCTAACAAGGCGTACAAATGCCGGGCCCAGCAGCTTTCTTGCAATGCTGGGGCCTTAGCAGGGCGCCAGGCTAATGAGGGTCACTCAAAGGGGCTGATCAAATATTCAAATTTCCTCGCACGCCGGGAACTTTTATGCACGGAGAAAGTTGAGGCAAACTGAGCTGTGTTTACGGTCCGGGGCGACAATTGCTTGGAGCGCGGGTCCCCGGAGGCTAAGACGCGGGCGGGGGCGCGGGGAGGGAGCGGTTGTTGTTGTTGTTGTTGTTTTTCAAAGGAAAGTAATCTGGGTCCTTGAAGGGCTTCACGGCCTCCCCGCCTGCGCGCTGCACTCCCCTGCGCCCTCCCTGGCGGTCCGCGCCAAGCGCCAAGGGCCTTACTTTGCGGCTTGCTGGGAGGCCAGACCTCGGGGCACCAGGCCAGCCCCCACCTCCAGACGTCCTGGGGGCCGGAAGGGGCGTTCCCCTGCCCCCCCATCCCCGCGCGAACCTCCCCTGGCCTTCTGAGTGTGCTGCTCCGTGCTGGGCAAGGCCGATCGGGTGCAAATGCCCCAGCCCTCAGTATCCTCCTCTCCCAGAGGCCTGCAGACCCCTGTAACCGGAAACCAAGTCTCGGGCTGGTCTCTGGTTTTGAGACTTTCTCAGTGCCGGAGTTAGGACTGACCTTTGTAAATAAATGCCCAGAAGATCCCGAGACCAGAGCACTCTCCAGTCCAAACGCCCTCTTATCTCCCGGCACCACCTCAATATTGACCTTCCGGAGGCCTCAACTGAAGCGGACCGATGTCGTCAATTTTGTTGTGCAGGGGAGACCTCGGTCTGAACTAGTCCCAAGTACCAGATTCACCAAGCCCCAGATCTCGGAGTCTAAGCAGACAGACGGCAAGGGAGAGACCTAGAGGCCCCCGCAGGCTGACCTACCCGCTCGGACCTCTTCTCTATGACTAACTCGGGGTTCAAGCATCCTTCGGTCCTGCACAGGAGTCCCCAAGGCTCGCTTGCTGGCCCTGGAGCTGCCCAAAGGCTTGGTCCTCAGACCAAGTGAGGAAGCAGCCTGGGTCCTGGAACCCGAGTTCCCCCTGTTCTTATTCCCGTTCCCCAGCGCCCAGCAATTTAGGAGAAGCCCTGATGCCCAACACAGCTGTCCTTCCCACTCAAACACACAGCACCCTACACCGAGACCCTGAGTAGCCTGCGCTCTCAGGCCCGCCTTCCGCACAGAGGACCAGCCCCCCCATCCCCGTCTTCCCTCCCAGCTCTGTGGACTCAACTTACTGACTTCAGGCGCCGAGTGTAGTGCTTCGGGCTAGAGACGAGAGGCGCTGGCGGCGGGCCGCGAGGTGGGCGAAGTAGGCGCCGCGAGCTGGACTCTGCGGGGAGGCGCGGACAGCCGGGGGCTGCTGCCCGCTCGTCCGCCGCCGCGCGGAGCTGAATCCCGGCGCACAAAGCTGTGCGCTCGCCGCCGCCCTCCTCCGGGGTTTGCGCTCCTGGACTGCGGCCGCCACCGAGCAGGCGGGGTGCAGGGTCCGCCGGCGCCCCGACAGAGGTCAGGGGGCAGGGGTATCGCGGAGCGGAGCCTCTGCGCAAATTTCTTCAATTATCCCTGAGAGCGAGGATTTTCAATTTCAGTGCTTTTAGCAAAGCTAAAAGCTGCGGCACCTGCCCAGCCTCTCTCTGGGGCTGGCACCAAAGCGGCGGGGAGAGGTCAGGTCGTCCCCACCCGGAGACAGGGGGTTGAGGGGACAGGGAGATACTGGCCGGGTTCACTCGCCCGCCCGGCGCCTGGGTCCCCGAGTCCGGGGGATGCAGTTTCGGGGTCACGAGCTGCTTTCAAAAAGTTGAACACAATATTCGCTAACCCACCCGTAGGAATTCTCCCCCCACACGCAGCATCCCCTCCCCCTTTTCATTCCTGCCTCCCCTGCTTCCTCCTCCTGCCTCTTCCCCCTCCCACCTTTCAGTCTATAATCCTTCCCCTACAAGAGAAAGGGATGGGGAAGAAAAGATGAAGTGTCTGTTTTTTTGTGTTCCAACCTTTGGGCTTTTTCTGGGCCGGCAGTGAACGACCGCCCAGAGCTTCGCAGCTGAGCGGGAAAGGAACTCATGGTCCGGAGGAAGATACAGTATATGGAGAGAAGAGGACCCCCCCCCCCCAGTGAGGCTTGAGGAGTCTTCCCTTTGGAGGAATATTTCTCTGCCCGGTCAGGGTTTGGGATCCCTCAGCTCAAGGTGCCCCTCGCCCTACCCAGAGCTTCCTAGCCTCCCTAGAGCCTCCAACGCAGCAGGAGTCGAGGCCTGAACTGGGCCTGTGCTCCAGATTCAGGGACTGGGATAGTCGCAGCCCCAGTCACGTTAGTCCTATTTAAATTCTCCCTCTTTTCCCTCCTCCCTCACCGAGATCTCCAAAGTGGTGTGGACCGGCGCCGCGCCTCCAGATCTGCATCGGAATGCAGAAAAGATCTTTTTTTTTAAAAAAAAAAAAAAGTTTTGAATTCCTCAATGATTTTTCTTCTGGAAAGGCAGCTTAGGATAATTATTTCAGCTTTATTGAGGGCAGATTAGTTGAAGTCTGAGCGCCGCGTTTCAATACGCGTTGTACACGGGCCGACAATGTGGGCATTGTTGGCTACTGTGTGTGAATCCATTCAACATATACACTTTTTAACACCAAACCGAGTCCTGTCTAAATATACACAGTGCTGGGGAAAGACGTCTCTGACCCCGACAAATCTGCGTAAATCACACTTCCATAGTTACAGAAGTCTCACAAAGGGAGCCGGGCTCAAGATGCTGATTACATCGTCTTAAATGCAACATACCTAGGGATAAACACCCAGGCCTCATCTGGGGGCTGTGGTGGCCAGAGGGAGGGAGGGAGGGCCCTCTGTGTTCTGTGGGCATTTCAGGGTCTCTTTTGGGCTCACTAGGTTACTTTCCTTACAGAGAAATTAAACAGTTTATTATTATTATTTACAATGAGAGCAAACAAGCTATTTTCAGGCCTTATTGCTTTCTCAGGTGGACTCCAAAGTTTTGGTGCCCTTTTGGGGTTTGTGGGCAGGCTCAGAGGTCCTTCTGGTGTGTGAGGGGAACCAGCATCTTCCTGACTTCCGAGGGTCCAGTGGGCTCCCAAGTTTCTGGGCTTGGGCAGCTTCTCCACAACTCCCACAGGCAGCTGAAGTCTGCAGGACGGGACGGGGACGGGGGACCACAAAGAGTCAGGTTGTTTTTTAAAGTGAAAAGAAGTGTACTTTTGTTTCTCTATTTTAAAATACAAAGCAAGCGATGGAAGAAACCAAGGCTCCTTGGCTGAGAGCAGAGTAAAGAAAATTCCAACCGCTGAAAAGGGAGTTGGGGTAAATGTAGCCTGTGGGCACAGGCCAAGGAGGCCAGAACAGCCTACCAGACTCTGGATTCTGTGTTCAGACTCCTAGGTGCTAACCTCCCCCCCAAAAAAACCCTGGGACCCCGTGGGCGATTGGGCCTGGGTTGATGTCTGGTGGGCCCTATGATCTCATCTCCTTTCTTCTTTGCCACTATTAATGCTCACATAGGCAGAAAGAGGTTGCACCACGTACACACCATGTGCAAACCTTGCCGGCTCTACTGGCCCCTGTCCTCTCTTTGCAGGTCACACCTTGTCCTGAGGCCCTGGAGAGCTTCTTGCCTTCCAACAAAATCACCCCTGTAACTGGTCATCTCATTCAACCACTCTGTGTCCCCTGCTTTTCAAATTTCTGGATCAACTTCTTTGGGAAAGAGGAAGAAGGAGAGAGAAAGAGAGCAAGAGAGAGAGAAAAGGAGAGGAAAGGGAAGAGAAGAGAGAGAGGAGGGAGAGAGGGGGAAGTGGTGAGATTAAGAGTTGCAAAGATTGAAAAAAAATTCTTTCTCTCCCTTCTTCCTCCTTCCCTCCTCCCCGCGCCCCCCCCCCATTCTGGCTAAGTGGTGAAACCGTCCTTACGTTCTCGGTATTGATTGGCAGGGCTGACAGTGATTGGCAGCGGTTGCCGTGGCAACGCCACAACGACACGCCGCAGACCAATAGAAAAGCGAAACAAAATGTTTCAATGCTGCACTCACTGTGGATTTAGGGGAGATATGATGAGGCTGTTGTCATTAGGGCGATTGCTGTGGAATCGCTGAATCTTGACTCGGCGGTGGTTGGCTCTCGCTCTCCTCTCTCCCTCTCCCTCTCCGTCTCGGGCTCGCTCTCTGCGCGCGCGCGCCGGGCCGCTCTCCTTCCTCCCTCTCTATGTGGCTGCGCGGGTGTGTGTGTGTGTGGATGTGTGTGGGGTGCGGGTGTCCCTTACGTCCTTCCTCCTCCCCCTCCTCCTGCTCCCCCCTCCTCTCCCTCTCCTTCTCCCCCCTCTCCTCTCCCTCCTCCTGGTCCTCATCGCCCCTCTCCTCCTCTTCCTCCCCTCTCTTTTCCTCTCCCTGAATTTTCTCCTCTCCTCTCAGGTCAGTCCATGGTATTCCGCTCCCCCTTAGACCTCTATTCCTCCCACTTCTTGTTGCCAAACTTCGCCGATTCTCACCACTGCTCCCTACTTCTGGCGAGCGGCGGCGGCGGGAGCGGCGCGGGAGGCGGCGGCGGGAACCGCGCGGGAGGCGGCGGCGGCGGCGGCGGCGGCGGCGGCGGCTCCAGAGCCCCCCCGGAAGAGTTGTCCATGTTCCAGCTGCCCACCCTCAACTTCTCGCCGGAGCAGGTGGCCAGCGTCTGTGAGACGCTGGAGGAGACGGGCGACATCGAGCGGCTGGGCCGCTTCCTCTGGTCGCTGCCCGTGGCCCCCGGGGCGTGCGAGGCCATCAACAAGCACGAGTCGATCCTGCGTGCGCGCGCCGTGGTCGCCTTCCACACGGGCAACTTCCGCGACCTGTACCACATCCTGGAGAACCACAAGTTCACCAAGGAATCTCACGGCAAGCTGCAGGCCATGTGGCTCGAGGCGCACTACCAGGAGGCCGAGAAGCTGCGCGGCCGCCCGCTCGGCCCGGTGGACAAGTACCGCGTGCGCAAGAAGTTCCCGCTGCCGCGCACCATCTGGGACGGCGAGCAGAAGACGCATTGCTTCAAGGAGCGGACTCGGAGCCTGCTGCGGGAGTGGTACCTGCAGGACCCCTACCCCAACCCCAGCAAGAAACGCGAACTGGCGCAGGCCACCGGCCTCACTCCCACACAAGTAGGCAACTGGTTTAAGAACCGGCGGCAGCGCGACCGCGCCGCGGCGGCCAAGAACAGGTCAGTGGTGGGGTCCGCGGCCTGGCTGCAGTCTCCGGGGCCGGGGACCGGGAGAGGGGTTGAAATGCGGGCGCACAGGACTTGGTAGGGGTGGCCACCGTGCTCCAGAGAAGCCTCGATTATCTGGCCAGTTGGAGAAAGTTTCCACTGTCCCTGGTGCACAGAGGAGGGGCGTGCAGTGGGTTTACTGAGGGCTTCTGCCAGGGCAGAGAGAGTGTGCATGCAGTCCTGAGTGGTGCGTACAGCCCGTGGTCTTGACTCCCGGAGCTGCAGGAGCAGTTCTCCTCTGCCCTGCTCCCTGCTAATGCTCCTCTGAGCCCAGAGGCGGGGAGGGGAGGAAGGCACCCCTTGCCATCTTGTTCTTATTCCCATGCATTGCAGAAAGAAAGTGGAGAGAAATTCACAGACGTCAGGCAGAATAAAGTGAGCCTGGGTCCCTACCACAAAGGGAAAAGGCTGGTGGCCACCGTGCAGAGGGTCCTTCCTGCACTGAGGACCCCAGGAAGCAAGCCTGGCTGGGAGTGCCTAGGCCTAGTGTTTGTGAGCATGTGTGGGTGCCTGGAGTGGGCCTCCTTTCCTAGCCAAGGAACATCCCCTTTGGTCCATTAAGTTGGGTAACCAGCAGGAGCAGAGCCCTAACCCGCTGGAGGCAAGTTGGTCAGAAAGTCACAAAGTGTTACAGAGCTTGGCCATCATCAGAGCTGGGTTGGGAGGAAGTAAGAAGTAAAAGAACTAGAGGGAAACAGAAGTGGAAAAGGAGTGGGACAGGGAAGGAACAAGGAAGTTGGGTGAAGGCCCAAGTGTGGGGCCCGAGTCTCTGCTTAGCTGGAAAGGGTCAGGGCCTAACAGTACTTCGGGGAGCACTCCTGACTGCTGACAGCCACTGGAGGCTGGGGGCTGAGTGTGAGTCCCGCGGTGTGTTTAGGTTTATCAGCCCAGCCGGTGCTCATGGTCCTCTTACTCCTCCTGCCTGTGGAGCCCACTTTTCGCCTGATGGGGGGAACACCTGGTGCCAGGTGGTTGCCTTTTCTTGGGGAGAAGTCAGAGATACTAGGTTCTGGCAGCCGGTTGCTAACCCTGGAAAGTGGCAGCCAGACACCACTCTGTTCTTCCCTCCTGTCTTCTCCTTCATCCCTTTTTTCTCTCCCTCCTCTTGCCCTACTTTTCACTTCCAGCTTCTCTATTTTTTCTTCCCCGATCCTGCGCCCTGAGCAGAGATCCGGAGAGCAAAGCTGGCAAGTGCTACCCGGTGCTACCCCGGCGAGGCGCCGGGGTGTGTGTTCTCAGAGGCAGGAGGTATTGAGGGAAGCCCGCTGGCTGTCTCCGAAGGCAGCCGGCTCAGCCTGAAGAGCTCCAGGAGCTGGGGAGAAAGAAGCGCTCTGTTGCTCCCCGACTTGGGCTCCTTCACACTCCGCGTCCTTTGCCGAGCGCTCAGGCCTCCCCAGGGGGCCGGCCTCGGCTTCCCTCCGTCCTTGGTGGGAGTCGGTGGCTATCTGGGAACCCTGGAGAGCTTCCCTGGAGAAGGGAGCCTAGAGCACCCGGGTTGAGGAAGCCTTTTGGTGGTGTTCAAGGAGCAGCTAGGTGCCAGAAGGGAGGAGCACAGAGGGCACAGCCGGGGGTACCGGCTGGGGGAGGCCGGGAGCCCGGTGGGCTGCAGGCCCGGCTCCCAGCTGCGCAGGAGGGGAGCCTGGTAGCAGCCGCTGTGTCAGGGCGGGCACGGCTCTCTCTCTCCCGCAGGCTCCAGCACCAGGCCATCGGACCAAGCGGCATGCGCTCGCTGGCCGAACCCGGCTGCCCCACGCACAGCTCGGCCGAGTCGCCGTCCACGGCGGCCAGCCCGACCACCAGCGTGTCCAGCCTGACTGAGCGCGCGGACACCGGCACCTCGATCCTCTCGGTAACCTCCAGCGACTCGGAATGTGATGTATGATAGCCAAGGCCGCCCTCCTTCCCCTTCATCCCCGCCTCCCCCTCCTCCGTCCCCTCTTCCTAGCCCTCCTTCTCTTCCTCCTCTTCCTCCTCTAGCCCCAGAACAAACCGATATCAGGATACACAATCATACACACACAAGTCCGCACACACACTCACTCCAGCCGAAAATACTTAAAAACCAAGAAAAATAACAAATTAACCGCAAACCATCAACAACCCCCAACCACTATCTACTACCACGGCCCACCCGAAGGACTGTGATGCCGACAGTCACAAGCGCTGATACTGCGGGCAGAAAATATAAGAGAGGTGACAATTGTACACTTTCTAGGACAAGCTCGGCTTCTCCTTTTGGTTCCCATGGACCCGGCACCCCACCTGCATGACGATTTATTTGTATCTGGGAAAATATTCTCTCTAGTTTAAATGATTTAAAGAGTCGACTACACAAAAACGACCACCACCATGACGACAAGACGACAAAAGCAAACCAGACAAAAAGAAAAAAAAATCTGCCATCTCCGTTCCGAATTTGTTTTTAAAACAAGAAAAAGAAAACAAGAACTCTTTGAGAGAGAAATAACAAATGTTTCTCACCTTTTGTTGCTTTCTCTCTCTTTTCCTCTTTCGCTCTCTTTCTTTCTCTTCTCTCTGTTTTTAAGTCCAAGTATTGGTCAAACAAGATGCAATCTCCTGTTTTTTGTTCAGCAGACAATCATTTTCTTCGTAAGCACCTTTTTCTCTCCACTCTGTCACTGCCTGTGTGGGTACTGGTTATAAATGTGGAAAAAGAATAGTTATGACTGTAACAGATTTTTATTTTTATTTCAAAATTTTATATGAATTATGTATATCTTAATGATCGGTCATTTTCCCAGTTTGTAATATATGTGTAGAAATTGCCTGTATATGATATTGCTTTTTCTCCTCTCCCTTTCTCTTTCTCTTTTCTCCCTCCTCCTTCTTCCCTTCCGGTTCACCTGTATCTTTCTTTTTTGGGGTTTCCCCTCCCACTTGGCGGTCCTGGTGTCGACTTGGCAGTCAAGGCTCGGCAGCTTGGGTTAGGAAGAGGGACCCTGTCTAGCAAAAGCGGAGAGTGAGACCGTAGTATTCTTATGCAAAAGCTATTTCAAGTATTTCTTAGCTGCTTTGGAGGTATCTCTCACTCCCCGTAGGGCGCTTTTACTGTTATCTTAACTGCGTGTTTATCTATATGTAAAAACTTTCTAAAGGAAATACAGTATTCTCCATTTTCTTATCACTCCCCGAGACGGGTGTGTTTGTCTCCTGGCCTGAAGCCCCGGGGTGCAGCAGCTAGGCCTTCACTTTCCTCTCCAGCTCAGTGGTCTGCTGCAGCTGGAGCAGGATTTCAAGGCTGGGCCTGAGCTTTCTCAGGGAATTGGGTGAAGAAAACTGGATGAGACCCATTGGGGCGAAAGCCCCAGCCGATCCCAAGCAGAGGTGGAAAGGGCACAGGGGGAGGGGCTACCACAGCCAGTTTCTTTCGAGCGAGGTGCCAGGTCCAGATCTGCCCAGGCCGGTGCTCATCTCGGGCCTTGTAGCCTGCCTCGCAGTCCTTGTGGGTCCCGCGGTGTGCTGGCATCTTTAGTTGTTGTTGCTTTGCTTTTTAAAAGGGGAACACACGAGGTCACCAAACTCAAGCATCTGTTCCCAGAAGAATTGACAGGTTTTTTTCTTCGTTCCTTTGGGGGGAGGGTCGAGGAAGGAGGTCATTTGTGGAGTTTAGGGCCTAGAATCTGAATGGGCCCCCTCATCACACCATCCAATCTCTGTGTGGCTCGCCTAATGGGTTTCTGTCTCCTGGAAATTCTTTCTGTCTTTTGGGATCAGCCATAGTCTCTTCAACCCCTAAGACACTTGAAAATTGGCTTACTCTTTAAAACAAAAACCAGAAAAATACTGCTGCCTCTTATTAATCATGTTCCTGCTGGTCCCAAGCCTTCCCACTCAGCGCGTGCACGTCGGGTGGAGGGGGCACAGTTCCTAGGGATGGTGAGGCTCTGGGCCAGGACAGCCAGCACCGAGGAGGAGCCAAAGAGGTAATTTTAGAAAACTTACCTTCATTTGAAAGTCCACTTTCCAAAGCAAGAAGGATTAAGAGGAAACATGCCTGGAATTTTGCATGCATATCCAAACTAATTTTAACTTCCGATTTCCTTTTGTCCTCATCCCTGGCAGTGCCAAGGAGAGTTACACGGCCCGGCTAGGCAGAGGGGCTGCCTGGCTCAGAGGTGCCCTGGGTGCATAAGAGCTGGCGCGCTTGGAGGTGGAAGGAAGGTTCCTGCTGACGTCCCTACTTAGAACTAGGGCATCCAGCCGACCTCTGGAGTTTCCAAATTCTGCAGCCTGGCATGCAGCATTTAGAGTATCTGTGTGCGTACCTATGACCACACTGCTCCTGCTGCCACATTTCAGGCAATACTGACTCGGGTGGCAGGAGTTTGGGAAAGTCCCTGCCTGAATTCTACTTAGTGGAAGCCTCTGCTCTGGGCTAAGGGACTGTGTTGTTACCTACTCTCACTTTTAGATAGCCAGTCAGGTACTTGGCCCAGAGCTTGGGCCTGAAAACCCAAACAGTAGTTGCCTATGTATGGAGAGTCTGGATGAACACTGAGCAGCCAACTAACCAGAGCTGAGGGACAGAAGGAAAGAAGTGACACTGCTGGACAGTGACTTCTGGAAGGGCTTATGCCAGAGTGACACCGGGGAGCAGTGCTTTTTGTCTGGGGACAGGGGACAAACTTGGAAGTTGTTCTTTCTTCTCTCAACATGCCTGACAGAAAAAGCAGACTTGGGACTTCCAGTGCTCATTCTTTCTCAACTGAAGAAAACAGACTATCAGGATCCACAGTAGCCTTCAACCTTCAGCCCTGTTGGATGTCACCAGCCTATTGCCTATCCGTCCAGCTTATTATCTAGCCTTTCACTCTCTCATCTCCTGTACTTCCACCTAGGTCTGCACAAATACCACCACTCTACTCTGCACTTTCTGACCTTACCTACGGTCCCTGCAGGAGGAACACGTATGCTTGTTGTAGGTGGTGTATATGTGCACACATCTGAGTACTGGGCTTTCACCACTCAGTCAAAGTCTGCATACAAGAAGATGTGTGTATGATGTTTCATACAAATGCATGTACAGAACATTAGTACGTGCCCAGTATGTGTTTCCATGCATACCGCATAGCTTAGGCACAGTACTTGCATGTGGCTTGAGAAGTTCATATTTCCTAGTTATCAAAGGAATATTAGAGTGACTCCAGTACACTGGTAGATGTGTAGGTGTCTTCAGGGGCTTTCTGTCCAGTGGACATGTGTCTTGTGGGTCTCAGTTCTCACACGGACATGTGTGGACTTCCTTGTTCTAGTCAGTCCACAGACGTGACCACACCCCCTAACAGGCTTTCCAGTCATTTGTGAAATGGCGGGGGGGGGGGAGTCCCCAATAGGTGTTCATTGGCCAGAAGGCAGAAAAGGGTTGAGCTCTTGCCAGTGATATATTAGAGTGGATTTGGCTTCTGCCCCTTTAAAAATGGGAGTGAGGAAAAGAAGCCCTTTTCTGGCTGTTTTTTCTGTTTTACTAGCTGCTTGCTCATTCTCTTTCTGGGTCCCCCAAAGAAATGTTCAAAGCTGTCAAGGTTCCGGGGGTCTTTGGGGGCAGAGCTTTAGGGCAAGTCCAAGGTGAAGTCCTGCGTGTGGAAAAGCTATCTCAGCCACTGTGTGCAGCACCCCTCCTGGGGAGCCTACAGATTGCATTGGGGCCAGGCAGCGTGTGCATCGATGTGTGTTCACTGTCTGAGTCACACAGCAGCAGTGGGCTGCTCCTCTGCTGGTGTCAGAGTGGTGAGACCCACTTTCCTGTGCTAGGTGCACTGCCGCCTGGAGCCCCAGGCCCTCTGCTGTGGCTCACAGCCCTCCCCTATGTCTAGGCTTCCATGTGCCTGGGCTGCCTAGTCTCTAGTGCAAGAGCTCTGAGGAACAACAGCCAATTTGGCCTTCTCTATGTCCCTCAAAGAATAACAGTGTCAATCCAGGATTTGCATGGCAAACCCTAAAGGGCAGAATGGGATATGAAACTGAGAAAATCTGCAGCAAAGGCCTGACCCTTAGAAGCCACCAGCCAAGGATAGATGGACAATCTACCTCTTCAGCCAGGTCACTTCTTCCCCCTTACCTTCCTGCCCTTAACCCCAGCCCTGTAACTCCACTTGGCTCCTCTTTTTGGCCTCCTCCAGTCCTACACAATCAACTGCCCAGTGCCAGCACAGTTGATTATACCCAGCAAGACACACAACTGATTAAAATGAAATGACCCAGAAGCTGCCATGGCGCAGGGCGCGGATGCTGATCAATAGTGGGTCTGGAGGCACACTGGGGCAGGTCAGGGCTGGGACTGGGCTTGGAAGTGGTAGGACCAGGCAGGGGTGACTGGACGTTGGGTGTTGGGTGTGAGGGTGGCTCCAGGGAAGTACTGGCAAGGCCAAGTCCGGGCTTAGTCGCTGAGTGGGATGGACTGTGAACCACAGTGTGTGGGCTTTGGAGGCAGAGTCACCACCCTAGCCCCTTTAGAAAGGAAAACTGGACAACAGCATGTACTGGACCCAGCGCATCAGCCAGATGGCAGGAGCTCTCAGCCTGGTCTTTGGCCCGTTGGATGTGTTTGACCTTCCCCGAGCAAGAGATGTCTCTGGTCCTTCTCCCAATCTTCTATCTCTGTGGCCTTCTCATCCATCCCTCCTAGGCCTTTGTGTGGCTGTCATTTGGAGCACTGGCTGCTGCCTCAGGGCTTTCACAAGCCCGCCCTGTGTCCTCTACTGCACGCTGGGCTGAGACTCCTGGCCCACCAGGATGCTGGGCCACAGATCCTCACGCTCAGGCCCCCTCAGTCTCCTCAGCTAGTCCCCTTTCCGGCCCCAGCTGAGCTGAGCCTCCTGTGCCCTAGTGCACGGGCAGGGGTGGATGTCTGGCCCCAGGAGGGCAGGGGAAGGCGAGGGGAGGGGAGCGGTGCGATTTCTCCGGTCAGCTGAGCACAACTTTCCATTCGAGTGTATTCATGCAGGGGCTGATTGAGCTCTGCTGTGCCGGGCAGGGCTCAGTGGAGGGGGCCGACTCTGACAGAGGCTGTACTGCACACATGCGAACACACACACACACACATTCAATATACCCACACACTCACATGTTCAATGTACACCTCACCGCCAGCCATTTCAGCATAAACACAGTACTGACTTCCCGTCACCCCCCAGCTGCCCTCAGAGCAATTTCCCAGCACCCACAGACCTTCTTCCCTCTGCAACACAAGACCTGTCTTCCCGCATTGCCCTTTGCAGATTCGTACTGGTCCTCAGACAGGAACACAAGCATCCTTCACCCTCTTTCTCTCCTGCAGGTCCACTTGCCAGGACATGCACTCTCGGAACCTGCAGAGATGCACACAAGCCTCCCGAGCTCACAGTCACACTACAGACCCATCCAGATTTGCACCACAATAGAAATACACATCTGGGCAAAACAGCATGAGCCCCCATGGACCTGTAGTGCACGGCCCGATGTACACAGAGGGCTGGAGCAGCTCACCAAAAGTGTACATGCAAGAATAGGAGCAGAAGAACAACCTCAGCCAGAGAACACAGCCACTGCGCAGCCACCAATACACACAGAATATGCAGGGGGGACACTCAGACACACAGAGAAGCCAAGGCACCTGACCCAAGCCTAGTCTAACCACACTCGGGGGCCACCATTCGCCCAGCCTCATCTGCACATGCAGGCACATGCACACACCCCAGGCTAGGGCTCAAGACTAGTAGAAAACTAGATGAGCACCTTCAGAGAAACACACTTACTCTTGGGAGTGGGCAGGTACACAAAGGCCTCCATTTTATAACCCACCCCCAAGTGCCCAGGGTTTGCTGCGTTGCAGAGCAGGAAGGGAAGGGAGAGTAAAGGGGGAGAGACATTACAACGCAGGCAAATAGGCAAAAGACAGAGAAAACAGATGAACTGAAACAGAAAGTGAGGAGACAGAAGACGAAGAGGAGCATGAGGTGGGACAGGAGCAGGAAGAATCACGGAAAACAGCAGCTGATCCCCAAGCCCGGGCATGGGGACGGCCCAGCCTGGTTGGGGAAAGGGAGCCGGTCAGTCTTCAGGAAAGCACCGGGTGGGAGGGGCAGCACCTTGAGTCAGGCCAGCTTAGTCTGGGAAACGATCGAGTACTGCGCATGTACCAGACAGCCGAAGTGCCTAAGGCCGACAGTCCGGGCAACTCCCTCAGCCCAGAAGAACCTCACCCATGGCAGGACCCACCCTCTCTCTGCAGCGCTGCCCTGCACTCGACAGCAGCCTCTCCCTTCACACTACAAATTCTCAGAAATTCCCAACCCACAGCCTGGCTCCATTCTGACACGCACAGCCATCTTCTTTGAGAGAGGTGCTCACACCTCTGCCTCCTATAGTGCGTCTTGCATGACACGCCCTTGTGCACAAGCTGGTCCCCCACAGCAGAAGGGCAAAGGGCGTTTCTCTTCCTAGCAATGACATCTCACTTTTGGCAAATAAGCCCACTCTCTCTGGCTCACTACACAAATACTTTTTGAAAAAAGAAAAGGCCGAAACCCAAAGGAGACTAACTCAGAACGGAGGCCTCTACAGAAGGGGCAAAGACAGCCCAAGCAAGTCTCATACACTTCCCTGCGTCTCCTTTGGCTGTCTCCTACAGGGCGCCGCCTCCGGCCATCCTCGGGCGCGAATGAGACGCCTGAGACCAGGTAGGCACCGACTGAGGAGGCCCAGACATGTGTTCCGGGATTGCTTGGACAGCACATCCGCAAAGGAAGTGAAGGAAACGGTGGGACCTGGAGGAGGGAGAGATGAGCTTCACGGGGACTTCTCGGCTTCCCAGAGGTGAAGGCTCGAAGAGTGTGCGGGTCAGGAACCTACAGAGAGGTGCGGGGCGAGGTCTGAGGGCCATGTGGGGGAGGGAGAGGCAGCCCCTCGCCTCTCCCTCGGCTTTGGGCCTTCCGGCGCCAGGGCCTTTGTCCCCCCACTCTGTGGCTCGGACTTTGTAGTTCTCCTTGCCGACCGCTAGGAGGCGCTGTGACCACAGTCAGCGCCTCTCCGGCCCTAAAGCCGTGGTCCCCACTCCGGGTCCCCGCAGGGCTGCGCCGCGCAAGGCGAAGGCCCGGCCTGTGGCTGGGGACGGTCTGGAGTTCTTCCAGGCAGGCACTGGCTTTAGTTTGTTGCATTTCGAGATGAGTATTTACCATCATAATTAATTTGCGACCATTATTCAACAGAAATTCTTAGCCAGGCTCCTTAATGACTGAATGCGCCGCTAATTACGGGCATGCACGGCTCTGGCTCCCAGCCCCGGGCGCGCGCCGCGACTCTTGCCGCCCTCATCTCGTCCTCCCGCGTCGCACTGGTGCGGCCCAGCCAGCTCCGGCCGGGCTCAAGGATCGAGGCCCGACAGACATGCGTCCATATGCGAGCATGTGGAATCCAGGTCGCAGCCAGCGCTGCCTCTCGCCCACCCGGTATCTGAGCTGAAGCGGCTGCGGTGACAGGAGAGAGCAGGCAGGAAATGACTTGGGCGCTGCTTTCGCCCTGTTCCACCTGCCGCTGTGTTCCCCTCCAGGGTTCCTTTCCAGTGCCGGTAGCTGTGTAAATACTTCTCTGTGATCCTTCGTCGGGTCTGCAACACAAGGCAAATGTGAGGCGGCCAGGCGCAGCATCCTCCACTCCACTGCGCGTGGCTCTTGCGGGCATTAGTCCTGCCAGAAGGCGCCTCCTATATGTCAGCTCCTGGAGCCAGAGAGGGGATATACCTGGCCAGGGGCTAAGTGCAGGCGCGTCCATGAAGCCCAAGGCTAGAAGCCAGCATTTACGCGGGCTCCTCTCCCAGCCTGGACGGGCCTTGCGCTTCCAGCAGGTCGGGATGCAGCAGTGCGGAAGTGTGTGGATAGGTGTGAAGATTGTTGAGTGTGCAGTGAGTCTGTTGTGCAGATTGTCATAACAGGCAAGACAAATATTTACCTCGCCCAGGTGACACATCCACCTGCAGGGCTTTTGAGAACCATTCATACTTGTGGCCATGCGAAATGTCAGCGAAGTTCTCTGAGAAGTGAAAGCACAATTTCGGCCTGCTAGTGAGAGGTTCACAGTCCAATGAGAGGGACAATTGAGGTTAGTAGCCGAAAACAAACAGACCCTTTTAAGTGCACATAATATTTCTGGGACCGGTTGGAAACCTGATGGCTGGATCTCAGTGTTCGTCCTCTTTTCATGGATCTGTGACTTGGTCCTAACACCTCTCTGACTCCAGTTCTTCCAAAAGTATGGAGGCATTCAGCTTCACACGCTCACTGTCCCTTGGAGGAGTCTGTCACAGGCCCCTGAGCCTACTGAACTCCTTGTGCCTTGTTCCCAAGGCCAACTCCTACGCAGAGCGGGAGTCCTGTATGGCCAGCCCTCCTGTCACACCCACTCACTCTGCCTTAGTTCCACTGCAGTGATGTCCTCTTTGAGCCCGCGCTAGTGTGAGGGAGGACGGAAAGCTTGAGTTGCCGGCCCCCACGGGCGGGCGCATCCTCAGGAATGGCTGGGGAGGCTGGAGAGGACCAGCGCACTCCGTGAACGGGAGCGTCAGAGGAGGGCAGGGCACTTAGAGCACGCGCCCTTCGGGCTCCCTCGGGGAGGTTCCTCTTAGCCCCGCGTGCTCTGCGCAGCCTCTGCGCGCCAGACTCTGGGAAACCATTGTTTACTGAGGCCTCTTCTGCGGGCTGCAGGGCTGGGGGCAGCCCGAGGCAGGACTCTTCCATTTGGGTCATTGGGACTTTTGGAAAGTCTGTCCAGGCGCTTCCGCTGTAGGAGGCGTCGAACAGCTTTGGCATGTCGTTACTGGATCAACGACGGGTTAGAGACTGAGAGAGATGGAGTGGAAATCAAATTCATGTGTGATCGCCTGGCCCTGACATGCTCCCATTGCACACCTGGTGTGTGCTCCTCCGACCCTGTAGTATGCGTGCGTGTGACTGTGGTGGGTCGTGTCAGTGGGGTGTCTGCATGCGCGGCCTTCTGTGATTCCGCGCCCGCGTGTATCTACTGTGTGTGCAAGAGTGTGAGCGAGTGTGACAGCCATCAGGGAGCCGGAGAGGGAAGCCTTAGCGTCCAGAGCAGAACCCAGGTCCTAATGTGAGCGGCGAGTCGGAGAGGAGGGAGGAACAGGAGGAGGGATGGAGGCGGACAGCCAGGGACGTGACAACACTGCGGCTGAGCAGCGTGAAGGCGGGAGAATGGACGGAGAATGGCTGAGAGCGGTGCAGAGAAGGGAGCAGGGCAGGGCATGGCCTGATAGAAGTTGAGCTTTTATGAACTGGAGACCAGAGGAAGCTACTCTTAGGCGTCTGTAGACCCCTAGACCCCGCCAGGTCACTCAGCCCCTGTCCACGCCCGGATGACCCTTTTCTTCGGTCGTGCTCAAGAGCGACGAGAAAAAAACAGGTCACAGAAGGGAAGCCGCGCGCGCTCGGGAACATTGGCGGGTTTTTGCTGCCACCTCGCGGCCGCGGCGCGCATCATCTCAGCCTTCCGTGCCGCGGGCTGCTGGTACCCGTGGGAGGCCACGTCCTGCAGCCCCGTTCTCTTTCGCAGTTATCTCTTATCCCACATAGCTACCTTCTACCCTTGAAGAAGTCTACGATGGGCTAAACTCTGTTCCCAGTTCTGTGTCTGGAGGACAGTCCACCCTGGCTGTCCCCCCCTTGCTTTACTACTTGATTCTATAAGTGCCACCTGGACTTCCAACACTGATCTCATGCGAAGACTTCTTTTCTCCCGCACTACTAACTTCCTCTCCTGCCCAGGCCTCAGGGAACTTGATGGAACGCGGGGCTCTTCCAGGATAGTCTGGCGGGCAGCCAGGTGCTGTGGTACAAAAGAGGGACCCCAGGGGGAGCAGGAGAGGTGACTCTCTCTCCTGTCTCTTTTTCTTTTTCTTTTCTTTTCTGTCTGCCTCTTTTTCTTTTGTGGTGCTGGAGATAGAACCCAGGCCCTTACTCAGGCTGGGCAAGCACTATACCACCGAGCTACACTTCCAGCCCGGAAGTAGATTCTGTCGTCTAAGTATGAGTTTTGTCGGCTGTTGTGGAGGTAAGGGCTATCTAGATGCAAAGGATACTGGGTACTGCTTTCTTGAGGTGCTCCATGCTCTGACGGCGAAGCCACTCTCTTCCTTGGGACAGTATAACCAGCTTTGGCTAAGGTACTGAGTAGAGTCAGAGGTAAAGGGACTTTGGAGTCCCATCTTTCCCCATCTAAATAGAAAAGGAAACTCTGTCCATAAGTACACAGCTAGTTAAGTGGCTCTTCACATTGTAGAGTCCAAAATGGTGCCTAAAGGAGGCTGGCCACTGATGTCAGGAGGTCTGAGAGGGGAGATGGGGAGGCATTACAGGCTCTCTTCTTGTTCTCAACTACAGTTTCTTGCTGGTTGAGTCTCACGCAGCATACATACTGATCCTCAGTCTCTTCTCTACACACCCCAAATTCAAAAGGCTTTGGTTTTGTTTGTTGAGTGTGTTAGCTGCCAAAATGATCTGGCAGCAAATGTGACCTAAACTGTATGAGGCTGTTTAAAACCCATTTATCCACTTGGCATGGATATTGCATGTTTCACTGCAGAAATATTAATGCATTTGATTACAGGTACCATTCCAGATCCACCAGGGTAGTATTAGATAATGAATAATATATAAACCCACTTGGAAGCTTAATGCTAGAAAAGACAGTGCTGGAACAGAAGGCAGTTGGGATGAAGGCCTGGGATGAGTCTGGCCTTTCCTGATGCAGGAGATCAACCCCAGCACCTTGCATATGCTAGGCACAGTGTCTGCCATTGAGCTACACCCCCAGCCCAGTGCAACTTTCTGAAATCTCCAAAATTCTGGCTTCCAAACAATTTGGGGAAAGGGATTGTATTCTATTGGATGGAGGATGCATTGCCAGAGGATAGAGGTTCATGGTGGGAGAGGTAACTGGGAGAGTTGGAATTGAAATCGTGTAAGTGGATAAACCATAAAGAGTAAAGTCTATAGGAAGAGGAGGTCAAGCTGGCTGTGAGAGCAGGCCCAGAGCCAGCCCAGAAAAGCTGGTAGCATTCTGGAGGGCCTCGGGGGCTGGGATCTGGATTTCTACACAAGCTGGAGAAGGCAGATACAGTTTTGGTTCCTGGCATTATCCTTCTGGATATTTTCCTGCCATCCTAATAGTTGAGGGCACCTGCCCAGGCCCCAGCCCTGTCTTTGCCACATTTCCTTTTCCCTGACACGTCCAAGCCCAGGGTAGCTTTCTGTTGGACATTCCCAGGTAAGCTGAGCTAGCTGACTCCCCCTCCCTGCACCTCCAAACGGTCCTCAGATTCTGTGAGGTGGGCTCCGACTCCTGCTCCTCTGTGAATGGGAGCCAGAGTAACTCAAGGCCTGGTATCAGTCGGCCTCCTCTCTGGCGGCCAGCTTGAAAGCTTAATGTGGGAAAAGACAGAGTTCGCTGGGCGGGAAGGCCGGTTGGGATGAAGGCCTAGGATGAGTCTGGTCTTTCCTCTTTTCATTCTTTACCAAGGACTTTAGGTCTGAGGGAGACACTGCCTCAGCTGAGGCCCCTGTGGTTTTCCTTAGTGAGCTTCAGTCAACTGACAGCAGCAACAACAGAAAGGGAAAAGTTTCTTTTATACTCACTTGAGCTCTAGAACTCTTCCTCCTAAGTGAGCAGGAATCAGAGGAATTAAAATGGAGGAGGAAATCCTCAAGGCTTGGAGGTTTATTTTTGTTTTTTTTTTAATTTAATAAATAAATAAATAAATAAATGTTTGTAAAATACATACAACAGAATTTACCACTTTCACCATTTTTAAAGTGTCCAATTTAGTGGCCTTTAGTGTATTCACAGTGCTATAAAACTGTCACCATTATCTACTTCCAGAACATTTGTCATCACCTTAAAAAGGAAACTCCGTAGCTGTTAGCACTCCCCATGTCTCCCTCCTCTCCTCCTAGCCCTGTCAAGGAGAAATAATCTACTTTCTGCCACTAGTGCTCATTTCGTCCAAATGAAATCATATTCCATGTGACTTTTTGTGTCTGTCTTCTTACACTTAGCACGATGTTTTCAAGGCTCATTCATCATACCGTGTATCATGTCATTCTACTTCATGGCTAAAACATATGCCATAAAGTGGACATAAATATGGACACATTAGCATCACATTACAATAAGGATTTACATGACACAGGCTACTTATGAAGTATTGAGAGGTCTATTTTGGCTGTCAGATCTGGAGGTTCGGGCTCAAGACTGAGTGGTTCCATTGCGAGATTGCCTGTCCGAGCAAGTCTTTACATCTTAAGCCCAGAAGAAAAAAAGAGAGAGAGAGACAGGGCTGGGAGGGGTCCTGCAATCTCTTTTGACAGCACACCTCCAATGACTGAAGGGCCTCCCACAAGGCCCGGTCTCCTAAAGACCACAGCACCTCTCAATAGCCTCATTTGGGGTCCAGCCCTTTAACACACACCTTTGAATGACACTACCCATATTCAAACCATAGCAGTGGACATACCACGCTGTGTTTATCCATTTTTCCATTGATCAAAGAGGTGTTCACACCTTGTCATGGAAGTGGGGATAAATGGGAGGATGTGCGGGGTCAAGCGCATTGAGTGATAGAATCCTGCCAGCGGCTGTATTTTGGAAGGAAAAGCCATCTGAGATGAGGGCCCTTGGCCATGGGAGATCGTAGGTGTCCCCTGCTCACACCTACCTCTTACTCACCCTGTTACTTCCCAGTATGTTCATAAGGGACAATTCTATCCAGCTCCTGGAAGAAAAAGAAGAAATGGGGCTGGCAGCCACCTAGCACAACCATCAGGAGACTCTGTAAGCATGTAAAGCACCCAGGGTGACGGCGAAGGCAGAGTCCTGCCTGGAGATTCGGGGGGACTCCTGAGGGAGCCTGGGAGGCGAACTTCCACAGGCGGCAGAAGGCAATGTCCACTCCAGCTCTCTGGTTGGGCTGATGCTTTTTGCTGCCAAGCCCAGGAAAAGATGCTGCAGACTTGGCCATCAGTGGAAAGGAGGGGCTTTATCCAGGAAACTCCAAAGTTGAAAAAACATAAGATCCCTTTCAAGAAAGTCTGTAATCAGTGGAAAACAGATCTCCAGCTAAACAGCTAAGCTGCAGCCAGCTCTCATTTGTCTTGGTCGTTCTTTCCCAGAGTGAAACTGCCCCCTTGGTGCAGAATTCACCCTTTTCCCAGGGAAGCACCTGACCACTCTCTAGGTCAGTCCGGTGGGTACAGCCTGGTGCTCCCTCATCACACTCCAGAATGCCCTGGGGGAAAGCCGCAGGTAATAAAGCCACAGGTAAGTGCCTAAAGTTATAAAGCTTCCTGAAAGAGACACATCCCCAAAGGGAGGAACACCTGGATATTTATTGACTGTGTCCTTCAGGGAGGGTGTTCGGCCCTTTTTGGCCATCTTTTCATTCTCACAGAGTGCTGGGAGAGCAATAATTTTATCCCGATTTGGAAGTTGAGGAAATAGAGGTTCTGAGACAATTGCGGAGTGCTTGCTGTCCCCCTCCCCCACCCTCACCCGGCAGCAGGATAGCAGGGTCCGTTGTCACAAGAATGCAGGAGTAGCTGTGGGGGACCTAAGCTCTGGGCCATGACCAAGGGAGGCCTGGCTTCACAATAAGCCTGCGGAGCTCCTTTGCCTGAGCCCCGTGGCAGGTGAATAGAAATATGACAACCCCTGGCCCCTCCCCAGGAGGTCTCACCGCCCTCTGCAGCTACTTGGCTTTTCTTTGTGGGTCAGAACTCCTGCCATGTCTCTCTGTGAGAACTTTGTCTGTGTTGTTTTGATGTTTACTTAAAGTATTATAACACTAAAAAACCACATGACAGGAGTCTGGAAGCACCCCCCCCCCAACATCTGGCTTTCTGAGTCACTGCAGAAGGGCACAGAGACAGGGTGGGGACGGTAACTCAAGCTGGGAGGGGCCACTCAGAGGTGGCTGAGTCATTCTGACCTTCCCAGCACAGAGGGAGCAGGAAGCCTGCAAGTGGGCCAAAGGAAAGCCAGGATTTTCAAGTAGCAAAGGACTCTGTGCTGGGCCCAAGGGCAAGTTACATTACATTGCAGGAAGTGCCAGATTAACATGGCGCCCTCCTCAAGACACCCTGACCACCAGGGAGCCCAAGCCACAGGGCTCCAGTTAGATCCGGAACAAGGCTGTGTTGAATGCACTGGGTTCTGTCCCACAGCACCTACCACAAAGCCTGGCACATATTATCAAATAGACAAATGAGCATCAGCTCAGTGCTATCGATGAAGAAACCAGGCATCACCAGCCTGTCACAAAACAGTTTTAGAGAAAAACAGGTGACCGAGATGGAACAGACAGAACCTTGAGCCACAGAAACTCACTAGAAGGAGAGGAGCAGAGGCGTGCCTGAGTAGAGTGGGCAAGCTTGGAGCAGGCAAGAGACTCTGTTGTCAGATGTATGAGAAGCAGACAGGAGGAAGTGCCACATAGGCAAGGGAAATACCTGATGTAGTCAAACTGTAAAGAAAAAAGGTTTATTTTGGCTCAGAGTTTTGGAGGTTTCAGGCCATGAGCAGATGACTATTGTTCTCGGGCCTGTGATGAGGCAGCAAATCAAGGTGGCGCTATGTGGTGGGTCAAAGTAGGTCACCTCATGGCTACAGTCCCTTGATCTAAAGACCTCCCAAGAGACCCTACCTCTTAAAGTTTCCACCTCCCAATAGCACCTCCCTGGGGACCAAGCCTTGGCCACATGGACCTTTGGGGGACACTTAAGATCCAAGCCACTGTAGGTAGACACCTTACGTCTCCCTGATTCTTTATTGAATATAAAAGTCATTTGAACTCATCTTCATGTCTATCTCTGTTTTTGTAAAAATAGGAAAAACACATATGTTCAAACTGATATTCTCTTTTCTCTACGTGAACATTGAGCTGAGGTGGCTTCACATGGTAATTTCTTGTTAGTGAGCATGTCTCAGAATACCAAAGAATATCATGGATTTCTTGAAGAAAAAATAAAGAAAAGAACTCACTAAGCCTAGGTGTGCATTAGGGCAAAATCATTCTTGCAATAGAAATCAAGAATTATAACCAGTATTTCTTATAGGTCAGCCCCTCTCTGTAAAAAGTCCTACCCATATGCTACAAAGACCCAGTCGCCACCCTAATAAACCTTTGATTTTAGGAAAAGTTTAAGTATTTTCCTGGTTTTAAGGTTTTGGACCACACACGTGAACACCCTTTTCAGAGCTGCTGATTGACAGAAGTTAGCAGGATGTTAGGGCAGCAGGCCTGGCCTTGACTCCAGTTATTCCACGTAAAAGTTCTGCAATCTTGAGTGTTCAGACTGTGTTTTCTTCATCCATAAAATGGGCACAGTAGCACCTATCTTGCCAGAGTGGATGGAACATTAATGAGAAAAGTAAATTTCCGGGCTGGTATATAGTAGGTACACAGTAATTGCTTACAGAGAGGCCCCAGGTATGGTAGCGTGTACTGGTCAGATTTCCAATTGCTGGACACAATACCCGACACCCAAAATTTAAAGGAGAGGTTTATTTGGCTCACAGTTCAGGGGATTCAGTCCATGGTTGACAGTCTCCAAAGCAGGAACATTATGGTAGAAGGACAAGGTAGAACAAAGGTGCTGAGTTTTTGGTGGCTAGGAGCAGAACAGGGGAATAGTGCTGGAGAGGAAGTTATGGGTCATATCCAGTACCCAAAGTCATCCCTCTATAAACCACCCAGACACATCCAGGAACATACTTTACTAATTTACTCAGGAGCATGCTTTACAATCTACCACAATAAAGTTGGAGAATCAGGATTAATGCTCACATAGTGGTGGTTCTGAAGGGGGATGATGGTGGCCAGGACTAGGGTAGAGGGACTGGGAAGCTGGAGGGTCTGGCTCCATAGATCCTTTGCCCAATCACATGGTAGCCACCGGGCTCAGCTGAGCCCTGGGATCTAGGCTGGTTTTGCTCTCCTCCCCTCCATCCCACTTCAGGCTGCTAGCACCACACCAAGCCTCTCAAGCCTCCTGTTCCTCTGTGAGCTGAGATTTGCAGACTTGTGAACACAGTCTAGGTCCACTTTGGAATCCCCTCTCATCCTTGATTCATATAGTTTCCTTCTGTTTCTTGGTTGCACTTTTTAATGCAAAGGGGGTAACGGCAGGTTTGGTGCCTGCTCCTTGACCACTGTAACCCTCTGCTCTTCTGTACTTCTCTCCCCCTCCCATTGCCTTTCCTTCTTATCCACCTCTCTCCTGTTTGCAGAATGGACAGTGCCTTGGTGCTGGGGGCTCCAGCAACTCCCTTTTCTGGGTCCACCTTTTATCATATCTGCCTGGTTCCTAACCTTCAGCTATTGGTTCCCATGTGATAGATGAGAGGGTGCAGGCAGAGAGAGGGAAGGATGCCTGCCACAGGCTGAACACCAAAGCAAGGTCAGGGCCAAGCCAGGCCTTCTCCTGTGGGAAGGAAGGGCCTCTGGCAACCTAGGAGGCCAGTGAAGAAGGGCACATCTCTGGGCCCTTGCTAAGCATACCCGACTGTGGCCACATCACCTACACACTTCTAGGGCAGCATCTGCCCAACTTACCTATCCATGAGACATGCCTGAGCCTCTTGTCCACTGGTCACATTCCTCATTGAAATAGAACCTCCAGGTGCTCAGGGCGATTCTTATGAGCAGCAAAGCCATGCACTCAGGGTGTGGGGTGTGTATGAGGGGGATTCTTAGCAGCAGCGGCATCATCTGGTGACTTGGTGGAAAAGCAGAATCTCAGGTTCTACCTCAACATTCATTTTAACAAGGTGATTTGTAAGCATGGAGGTATCTTTAGATTTACAGTTCTTCAAGGTGACATCAGGTAAGGGAAAAAATGAGACCCTGTAACCCTGGTTACGTCATTTCACCAATCTGATGAAGACCAGGTGTGAGGTGGGCTTGAAGGCATTTTACAAGCTTCGGAAGGGTGACTAGTGCTGTTGTCTTTCCCTTGCCCTTGGCTTCTTTCACCCTGCGCCTCCCCCAAGACTCCTGCAGGTACTGGCCTTTCCACTCTGCACGGTGCCCAGGCTGACCACCCGAAGGTGGGATCACGGGCTCCTGCAGATAAGTTCCTGGGGAGGTGGTCAGCATGAGGTGGGTCCTTGCTAAGCCATGCCAACTCCGCTTCTCCACTCCTACCTCCGACCATGGGAGCTAGAGACAGCCATCACTCAGTAGCCAGTTGCTGCACGAAAGTGGGAACAATCACAGAGGGCCAGACCCACTGCCAGGGCCTAAGCCCAGTGTGACAGCTCTGTTCAGAAACGGCTCATGTAAGAAACTGGTTTGGGTGAGGGGCAGAGGCCTGGTGAGAGGAACCAGACAGGGGCCAGTGGCCAGTACAGCACAAGGGTGGGGAAAATGCTGGAAGCAGACGATCTGGATGGATGTAAGATGGGGACACCACCAGCTTCCCCAGAGCCTGCAGCATTTCTTGGCTCCAGACATGTCCTTCCCTTTTAAGATTTGTCCTGCCTAGCTTCCCAGGTGGGTCTCTGGAGTCCCTGGGTCCACCCTGGTCACTGTATTCAGATGGTCATATGTCCTGGGTTTTCTGGGCCTGACACCTTCCATTTGAAACTCCATTTTACTTGTCACCATAAGTGACAGCCTGTGTGTTAGATCACCCCCCTCTACCTTTTGGTTACGGAGAATAGATCATTTTGTTTATATGATTTTTGCTGCATTTTATTTTGTGGAAGGAAGAAGTAGAGCGTGCATAGTGAGTTTGTCATTTTGTTATTATAGATTTCCTTTTCTGTCTCCCCAGTTGCAATAGTATTCAATTTATACTAATCTACAATAATTATTATACATTCAAACTGAGGGGCTCTAAGTTTTACTGATTTAAGTCCTTTATAATGACAGCCCAGAATTCCTTCCGGTGGAGGGCACCCCACGATTTTCTGGGGCACAGTCCTGTTTTCTCCCACATCAGTGCTTTAAGAGGCCACTCCTGGAAAAGGCGAATGTTATCTTCTTTTGTTCTGAGGCAAGGAGGCCTCTTGGAAAACCTTCTTCTAAACCATCCCACAAAGATCTGTGAAGAGTTTCCAAAAGTTGTGAATCTAAAATCCATGTTCTCAAAGTATGTGAGAAATGAGCTGTGGCAGGGAGCTCTACAGTTAGTCCACCTGCTCTGCACATGGAGTGCTGAGATTGCAGGTTGTGAAGGCCAGACCTGAGCTGAGCTTGGAGACACTTTACAAGCTTAGGAACGATGACTAGTGCGGTTGTCTTGCCCTTGCCCTTGGCTTCTTTCACCCCGCCCCCCCAAGATGCCCCATCCTGTCTGTCTTCTTTATAGGCACTGACCTTCCCACTCTGCACAGTGCCCAGGCCACTTGGCCCTCCTGGATTGTTCTGCATCTTGAGAGTGACATCCTGGGGCCACATTGCAGGTTTTCTTTTAGCCATAGTCTGGGGAGCCTTTGTTGTGGCTGCAGTTTGCAGAGAGGAGTCTTAGGACCGGAACGCGCCTGGCTGAGGACTGGGCCCTCCGCTGCTACATGCATGTTCTTCTCCCTTTTCCAGAGGCACAAGTTTAATTTTCTTTTCAAGGCTCAGCAAGCTCTTCTTGGGAGATTTGCTTGCTGTTTCTGGCTGCTTGTTCTCTTCCTTCCTTTCTTCCTCTCCTCTTTCTTTCCCTAAGCTCTTGCCTTCTTCATTTTCCTTTCTTCCCTTCTCTCTTTTCTCATTCCTGCTTGCCTGCTTTCCTTGAGAGCCCTGCCCACTGCTCCCTTTCCCAAGGGTCCAAGTGCGGGTGGCAGGCCCCTCCCTGCAGGGAGTAGACACAGCTCCGTGTCCCCCTGTACCCTGTGACTGTCTCCCTGCCTGGCTCTGTCCACCCCCACCAGGGCAAGCAGGGCACCTCCTGCAGTGTCTCATCCTGAGGACGAGCAGCTGCCAGGCTAATTCCACCAGCAGGGAGGCCGGGCAGCACTTCTACTCTTCCTGCGATTAGGAGGCAGCCCAGGGGGGCGGTTTGCAGGAGCCGAAGGAGCTGAGCTAGTGTTGTGCATTACTCCAGGAATTTTAAATACTCGTTAAAGGCTTTGCGGTGTCTCACTTCAGCACTCATCATGCTCCAGTTACTGCTCGGAACTGCAGGGGCATCAGCCTGGGTAGCACTTATCAATATTTTAGCAAGAGGAAGGCAAATGATGTTGAAACATTGAACTGTATTTCCATCTGTTCAAGCGGAAATGGAACAAGCACGGCTCAGGAAACAGAATACCTGCTCCCCGGCTGCCTCGGAAGCAGAGATACCTGGTGGTTTCCCTGCCCTTGAGTCAGTTTCTCTGCTATCGCTCTTCTCTCTTGGACCTCCATGCTCAGACCTCTGGAACTTGATGGCCAGAAGGTGCAGTGTTTGTCAGTCGAGTAGGGGATGGTGGCAGCTCAAAGAATCTGGGTGTGAGCTTCCCTTTTGTAAAATATGTCTTCCCGATGCACTGATAGAAAAGTGGGGCTGGATGCATTCGGTCTCCTGGAGTGCTGGAGGACACAGTCCCCATCCCCTGATCTGGCCTGCAGATGGTCTCTCTTGTAGGAAGACCAGGATGGCCAGCAAGAATGAGGAGCACTGGATCATCTCCAGGAGTATAACTGCTGTGTAAATATATCATGGACATAGGGCACATTTATGTTGTGCCCCCATTTCCCAGGAACAAAATAAAGTTTACTAGCAAGGAAGAGCCTTGTGGAGTGTTGGTATTCAGTGTTCTCAGAAGACGTGAGACAATTCTGGCCAGTCATCTCGGATGACTTGGGGCCCGTGGAGTGTCTCCACCAGCAGGCCCGCCAAAGTAGCTGAGAGTCACGGGATTGGGGGGCCTTACCCCGTTAGTCCCCAACCCCTGCATCTCCCCAGCTGCCCTCAGGCTTTTTGTAACTTCTCCCTTGGAAGTGGTTCAGTTTGATTTGATTCATCTACAGAGAAAAAAGGGATGAAGTGGGGGGAGGACACTATTATGGTTTAGAACTAAAATGTCCCCCAAAATTTCATGTGTACTTAGGTGGGGTTTTCAGAAAGTGATTGGGTCATGAGTGCTCTGGCTCCACCAGTAGATGGATCTCCTGGTGAGATCCTAACTGGATGGCATTACTGGAAGGTGATGGAAACTCAGGAAGTGGGGCCTAGTTGAAGGCAATGGGTCACAGTCACTGGGAACTTGTGCCCAACCCCTTCTTCCCTGGCTCTGTCACTCCCTCCATTTTTTGATCCCCGTGAAGTGAGCAGCCGTGCTCTGCCGCCCCTCCACCATGATGCTTCTGCCTCAAAACAGGCCTATGGACTGAAACTTTTGAAACCATGAATCAAAGTAAACTTTTCCTCTTTGAAGCTGTTTTTCTCAAGTGTTTGGTCACAGTGATGAAAAGCTGACTAATACAGAAGGAAGAGGTGAGTCCAGAGCCCACAGTCCCCAGAACTCACCCTCTCGAGCAGAGTGGTATGGGCCACTCTCTGGTCTTAGGGTTCTGGATGTAGACCTCGCTTGTTTCTTGCACCAACTAAAGAGTGACTTGAGACATTCCTCGTGCTGGTCTCCATGCTGGCAGTCAGGCTGGTGACAGATATTTTGTCTTCTGGGAAATGGGTTTCCACTGTGGCAGCCAGAGCAGCATCGGAGAGGAGAGGCCCACGTCTGATGAAGGAGATCATGGGTTCGTCTACTCAGTGATTTCATCCACCCCTCTGCTTGCAGACAAGGACACCCACACTCCAAGCCACCTGGAGAAGGAGAGTCTTCCAGTCTTTGGTCTTTGAAATCAGGACAGGGGATAGAGGAGAATTATATTAAACATTTGAACCAAATTCACAAATGCTAAATGACATAATAAATAGTCATCTCAGAAAAGAAAACTGACATCCAATGAGTAAGAGGAAGAGGTCAAAGATATTGCCAACACTCCTGGAGGAGAAAGTCCTTTGCAGGCATTTGCACCTAGGTAACCCTGGAAGGGAGGCCATCAGGAACTAGCCTTGCAGAACACGGGGGTTGTCTGAGTGATGTAAAAACACAGACTCACTATGCCAACAGAAAAATGCAGTGTGCTTATTTCCATCAAGGAGAAGTGCATTTTATCCTCACTCTGTCTGGAAAACTCAGGATGGATTTCCAACTATAGGACCCAGTGTTTTGCCTCTCCATTCCTGGACCATAGAAGGTGGGATTATTAAGGAGTTAGAGGGGGTACTTTGTAGGGAACATTTATGAAGCAAGCTCAGACAGGGCCAGAAACAGCTCTGGCCTGGAGCACCCCCATACACATCATCCCACTAAGGAACCAGGTAGGATGCCAAAAATGGTGGGTGAAATACGGAAGACACTGGGAACCAGCACACCCTATTGGTTTGGAAGGTGGGTGAACTCAGACTAAAACTAAGACACCTACTTCAAAAATAGAACTGTCTGGGTTTGGTGGCGCAGGCCCGTTATCCCAGCTACTCCAGAGAGTGAAGCAGGAGGATTGCAAGTTCGAGGCCAGGCTGGGCAATGTCGTGAGATAGCACTTCAAAATAAAAATAAGAGCAAAGAGAATCCAAAATGAAGTAAACCCTCAGCAGACCTTTCATATATGAAATAGCAGAAAGGCAAAGCCAGGGGAAGACAGCAGCCAATACTTATAGTGTTCCCAGCGCTGTCCAAGGTACCTTACGTGACTTATTTCTTACAGAGTCTCTGAAATATAAATATTATTAAATCTGGTTGGTGCATAACACCGGGGGGCATAGCTCAGAGGTAGAGTACTTGCTTAGCACGTGCAAAGCCCTGGGTTCAATCCCCAGTACCATACACACACCATCACCACCAGCAGTAACAACAAAAACCCGAGGATCAGGGAAGTTAAATGACATGCCAAATGACACACCCAAGGCCACTGAGGTAGGAAGTGGCACATTCATTATCAGAACATAAATTTGTATATCTCCAAGGCTCATGGTCCTTTTAAGTTGCCTGTAGCCTCAATGTCAAAGGCTAGGAGCAGGCAGCGGGCAGGACAGGACTTCCTGGATGCCAGAAGGAGGGGACATGCCATGATTTGTATCTAGATGTCTCCCTAGAGCCTCATGTGCTCATATGTGGGGCATTTCGCAGCTTGCTGGATCCAGGGTGTGGATAATGAAAGCCCACCCTGGGTATGGGTGGCACTAATCAATAGGCTTGTAGCCCAGATGGAATATAAAGGGACAGAAAGAAGGCAGGGTTGCTGCTGCTGCTTGCTGCTTTGCTGCTTCCTACCTGCCTTGCTGTGGACTGTTTCTCCTCGGCTGTGTCCTGTGCCATATTGTCCTGCCTTGGAGCCAGCCGACTATGGACTGAAACTGCTACAAACTGTGAGATGAAATAAGCCTTTCTTCCTTTAATTTACAGGTGCCAGGTATTTTGTCTCAGCAACAAGAAAAATAATAAGACAGGACATCATGGTGTAGGAATATCATGCCGGCGAGGGCACTGAGAAGCCCCTGGTCTGTGGCCAGGTGAGTCTGGAGTTTCAGAAGAAACAGCATTTTATAACAAGGGCCAGCAACCGGTGGATTCCCCAGAGGACAAAAACAACTGCAGAGTGAGGGCAGGTTAGCCAGAAATTGGAGGTGCCTAAAGCAAAAGACCATCATACAGATGGGGGCCTGGTAGACCATGAGCATTCCTAGAACTCAGTGAATGCCCACAGCAGAGACAAAGAAAGAGAACAGGGGCCGGGTGGGGGAAGCAAGTTCCTCGCTTATGGGGCAGGCTAATGCTGTTAAGTGACCAAGATATTCATATTCAGGAGACTGAACAAATACAAATATTCTTTAAATTATGACTCTGCAGCGCCTTATACCAGCTATAGGAGAACGCCTTTGCATGAATGTGTGCGTGTGTGCATGCCTCTCTGTGTGTGTGTGTGTGTGTGTGTGTGTGTGTGTGTGTGTGTGTGTGTGTATGTGTTCTGCCCTCTGTGTACAAATCTCACGGTTGCAGGGATACCAGGTAGGGAGGTAATGAAGGTGACCAGGCCCCATCCAGCAATCCTGTCTACAGAAATGACAGAGAAAGCAGGACCTAAAGTGTGGAGACATGGATGGAACACTTGATTTCTCAGTGTAAAGGGTCATATGGAAAGCAGGGTTCACAGTGTGGGGAGATGCAAGGAGAATCTCTTGTATTGTGGGGCTGGCTTCTGAGAACTGAGGAAAGTTGTCCAGTTGGACCTCAGGAAGCCCAGAGTGTGAGCTCAGACCTCAGAAGTCACTCAGGACTGGAGCCGTGTCCAAGGTGAAGGTTATGTGACTGTCCCCTTGGCAGGTGGGCCGGTTCCCTCTTCCACCCCCGCACTAACATCATCAGTCATTTTCTTGGTAGGCATCAGGTCCTAGGGCTAAGCATTTATGATGATGTTTCAGCTCCCAAAATAGGAAAACTGCAAAAATCAAGACAAACACAGATTTTATTAATACAGCCGAAGTTCATCGATTTAATATTTGTGAAGGATTTTAAATCATATTGTAAGCTAGGGTCCCATATTTCTTAAGATTTCCCAAATATACCCATCAATTGAGACACATCAAAGCCACATAAATGAAATGTGTCAAGATTCTACAGACAGGAAACTTTAAGCAGGGACTCTAACATGGTAACATTTTATATGCTTGATGTGCAGCCTTTGAAACCCTGAAAACGGGTCTGACGGAGACTTGGTTCCTGTCTGTCAATGGGGCAGCCTTTATGAGTTCCTGCTATATGCTAGGCATTGTTTTAGGAACTTGGGTGACACCAGTGACACCAGTCTAAGATCTGTGTGCTTGTGTCCAGAGAAACAGGCAATGAAAAATGAAACATACTAAATGAATGAAACATACAGTATGTTTGAAAGTTACAAAGAATAATAAAAAGTAGAGCAAGGTAAGGGGACCAGGAACGGTGGAGTTGAGGCAAAAACAACAACCAAAAAACAGTGTCGTCAGCTTAGGCCTCAGAGAGAATATGAGTTGTGAGCTGACTCAAAGGAGGCGCATCAAATCAACATCTAGAAGAACCTTGTTCCAGGAACAGAGAAATACTACATATGAGGCCCGAGGCACATTGCTGCTTGGGGAAGAGTGAGGAGGCCAGTGTGACTTGATGGGGGAGGTAGTCAGGAACATAGTGCTGGGCCTGGGTGCGGTTCCTGCAAGGCCATTTGGGAACATTTACTGCAGAATGGCACTGGCTTGGAGGGAGGCAGAAGTCCTAGGAAGTTCCAAGCAACTTCAAGGTTCGAGCTGCCTTCCTCAGTGGCCGGGAAACTAGGGTGAGGGATGTTTGGGGGTGCAGGGCAATTGGGAGCAAATCTGGGTATGTGGAGTCTGAGTGTCAGTGGCACATCCAAGGACAGAGGTTGAGCGAGCAGCAGGAATATGAGCAGGAGTTCTGGAGAGGTCTAGGGGCCTGTAGTCAAGAGAAGTCTGGGGGCCTGGAGTTGAGAGAGGTCTGGGGGCTGGAGTTGGTATGTTATGTGTGGATGGTGCTTCATGCTTTGGGTGGAAGGACCTCACTCAGGGAGTGTGCGGGTGGAGAGAGGGAAAGGATGAGGTAGGGTCCTGAGCACTCAGCCTACAGGTCAGGGAGAAGAGGGAGAGCCAGTGCAGGCAGCAGAGAGCACAAAGAAGAGAGGGTCGCTCCTGATGTTAAAGAAGTGCCTGAAGGAAGAGGGCTGCGGTGATAATGTGAAGCAACTCGTGTGCAGAGCGCAACAAGAGCCAGTGCATAGACAGGGCTCAGCAAATGACAGATAGTGAAATTACTGTAGGAATAGTATTATGTGAGCTCCAGGGAACAGGAGGAAGGCACAAAGCAGGTAGAGAAATGGGCTCTTGGTAAATGAGATCCTCATTCCTAAGAGTCTGGTGTCAGTTAGAATCTAATGGTGAGAAGTCCTTGCTCTCCATTCTCCGGAGTGAGAAGTTTTGCTCCCCTCATTAGCCCTGAGGAAAGGACCTCATAGGAGGGCTCCTGCTCCTCTCCATCGCTCCGTCACCCTGCAGCCAGGTCACAGTACTGATAGGCTGTGCCCTACCCCACCGCCAACAGCATGGGCTGGCCAATGACTCTGTGAATGCAGTAGTTGACCTGCATGCTGACCTGGGGACCAGGTCCTGCGGCCAAGCCCGTCACAGACATGCAGATGGAGGCCGGCTTGCTTATCCTCTTATGTGACGGCTCTTTGAGCTCCTTGTTTGTCTCTGCCTGTCACCAAGAGAAAATGGCCCCTGCTGGGTTCTGTAAATACTCATCAACTCAGGCAGTGACCCAGTCACAGAGCCCCAGCCTGTTGCAGAATTGAGGAGCAGCTGAAATGGGCCCAGACAAGGTCCCAGCAGAGCCCAGGAAAGCCCTGGAGACTGCTGATTCCCTACTGAGGCCGTCGCTGGAGCTTGGTGGACATGTAGTGCTGGATACAGGAGTGGTGACTCTTGGGCCTATTTTGGGGACCCAGATAATTAGATGACTCATCAGGCAGTGTGCTGGCTTATGAGACTGTGCATTGTCTCTCTCCCTTCTGCATGCCCTCAGCAGTGGGCACATGCTCAGTAAAAGTTCCACGTAGGATACTCATGAGAACCTCTCACTGCACCTGATCCTGGACCCTGCAAAGCAAAAACTCCAGCAGGGCCAGTGATTTCCCTACCCAGTTTTTCCTGGGTCTATAGAGAACCTTGAGTTTTCCCCTGAGATCATCCTCAGGTGGGAGTCTTTCTTTTCCTCTCCTTTCTTCCCTTCCCTTCTCTTTTCTTCTCTCGCTCTCTCTCTGTCTCTCTCTTTGTCTCTCTCTCTCGCTCCCTCACACACACACTCTCTCTTTCCTTCTGGTACTGGGAAGTGAACATCGGACCTTCACACTAACCTATATCCCCAGCACCTTTTTTCCTTCTTATTTTGACATAAGGGCTTGTTAAGTTGCCACCTAGCTCAGGCTTGGCTCTGACTTGAGATCCTCCTGCCCCATCACGGCCAGCTGAGAATTCGTATTTCTCAACATGTCTTGAAAGTGCTACTGATGCCCAGCAGCTTTGGGTCTCTCTAGCGCACACAGACCTTCCTGCCCAGGAGGGTGCCGGCTGGCAGTTCCAATGATTGATCTATGGGCCAAATGGATCCCCAGGTGGGACAAGCAGAGGGGGTAAAAAACGAACCAGAAGATTACTATTCAAAAATGTCCTCTCTTAGTCTGCCGGTCCCATCTTAAATCCCACCACGGAGTATCATTCAAGCCTTTGGGCTGTACGTTGTCCTCCCCAGAACCTTTTAGAAATGTCACTTCTCTGGAGAACTCATCTCTCTGCCCTGGGGGCAGAGGCTGCTGAGATGCTGAGCCCCATACCCGCCACATCATGGGAGGCCAGGACCCTCACCCTCCAGCCCAAGGCTACCTGTTCTTCGGTTGAGCAAGAATACTTCTAACGGGTAAGGGGGCAGGTCCTGCCTCTCTGTGCCCGGTCCCCTACCCACCCTACCATTTTGGGCAAAGGCACAAGGATCCAGATCATCTGTCCTTGCCTGGAACAGCAGCCAAGAAGCATCAGGGAGCCGCTCTGCTGCTCTGCCCCTGCGCCAGGAGCCAGAATGGAGGGAATGAAGGGACGAAGGGAAACTCCAGGATGGCAGTTCGGGATCAGCAAGTTCCTGCAAGCATCAGCAGCTTCTTCTGAAGAAGCCACAGCACCTCCTTTAGACAATTCCTCCTCTTCTGGGGATTTCTGCCCAAGGTTTTAACCACACAGCCCAGCATACAGGAAGTTCCAAATGTGCCAGACTCCTGACCCTGGAGCACCTCTGGGATGGAGAACTCACCACCTCCCAGGACCACGCAGTCTGTGTCTAGCTGGATTCTCCCTGGCGCTGCTGCTGGGTCGTGGAGCAAAGCCTGTTCTATGGGGCTGTGGTGGCATCAAATTGTCTAGGTGGCGAGAGAATGCTTGCTCTGAACTCCTCATCCATCAGGATGCTGGAGCTGCCACTGTCTGTGGGATTCTCCTTTGGAAGCTTCCTAATTGGAGGATACTTTGGAATCGTTGCCCCCGTAAGCTTCCTCTTCCTGTCTGTTGCGCTAGGCTGGGTGGCTGGCTGCTTCCTCTGTGCTCTCACCCAGCACGTACTTGTCTTGGAGTCCTTTCCTGAGCCTTCCCAGAACTCCTTCTCCACGAACTGGGGGCTCAGCCACCTCTCCAGACACTGCAGGGCAGTACACAGGTGTCCCTGACAAATGGCTAACAGACTATGTGTCTAGAAACTAGATCCACAGCTTCCTTTACTGAGTCTCTCGAGTGAGACTGCAGCCCAAACTCTAGTGTTGGATTTTTCATTACTGTGAAATACATGCAAAACGTGCCACTCTAGTAATTTTGAGGCACTGAGTGGCACTAAGTACTGCTCTGAGCAGCCATCACCACCGTCCATCTCCAGAATTTTTGCATCTTCCCAAACAGAAACTGTCCCCCTTAAACACCAACATCCCATTTCTGCTCCCTTCCAGTCCCTTTCTGTCTCTGTGAATTTGTTTATTCTGGGGCTCTCATATAAATGTATTAGATCCTGCACTATTTATCCTCTTGCATTTCGCTTACTTCACTTGGCATTATGCCCCATAGTTCACCATACTGTAGCATATGTCAGAATTTCATTCCTTTATAAGGCTTAATGACAGCCTATTTATGCATAGACCCACACGTTTGATCATCTATTCATCCACTGTTGGATATTTGCTATCTTAGTACCTTTGGGCTTCTATAAAAATATTTTAGATTGGGTCATTTGTAAACAACAGAAATGTATCACTCACAATTCTAGTGGGAGCCTCTTCCTCATAGATGACACCTTTCCTGTGTTCTTACATGGCAGAAGGGCAAAAAGGAGACTAACAAGTTCTCTCAACTTTCGTTCACAAAGGCATCAGTTCCATAATGAGGGCTCCACACTTGTGACCCAATCATTCCCTAAAGGCCCTGCCTCTTAACATTGTAACCTGGTACTGTAAATTTTGGGAGGCACGGGTGTTCAGACCGTAGCCCGTAGGTTTTTTTCACAGTATAACACTGTGATGCATATGGATGTACAAATGTATGTTCAAGTCCAGACTCTGTATTTTACATGTTGCCCAGAGAGCTTCTCCCTCTTTCCCTATAACTAGAAATTTCCCCCAAGGGTAGACCAGGAACTTCATTCTCTCTGACATCATGTTCAGCACAGCCTGAGCCGGGGACAGGCACTTAGTGGCAGTCACTCTAGGTCTGTGTAATGGAGAATGAAGAGTGCAGGATACTGCCTGGTACCGGTGGGCCCGATGGCTTTGCATCATATGGGCTTTGCACACTCAGTCACCTATGTGACTCATTTGCAAAATGAGTCAATACTTTCTTTTCCAGATTTTATGAGACACAATACCTGACAATTTAAAGAGAGTTTAATTTGGCTCATGGTTTAAAGGGATTCAGTCCATGATCTCTGGCTCCAAGAGAGAAACATCATGGGGGAAATGTGTGAAGGAGTAAAGATGCTTGGATATAGCAGTCAGGAAGCAGAGCAGGGGAAGAGTGCCAGAGAGGAACGGGCAAGGGACTGGATAGATCTCAAGGTTGCACCTCCATGACCCACCCAGACACACCCAAGAGTGCACTTTACTAATTCCCTGGCTGCTTCCCAAGCCAATCAAATTGACACTCTATCTTAACCATCATGCTGCCTTAGCTTCTCATCATCTCAGGTACCAGAACACCAGCTTTTTAGGTTTGATTTGCAAGAACACAGCTGTGTCTCACTAGGAAGTGGCCTGCTGAAGCTTCCAGGCCTCTGGGAAGTGTGAGCAAGACCGAGAGGCTGCTCCTACTCTGGTGGACCCGGGGTGTCCGGCACCTTGTGCTAAGGCTGAGATCTCCTACTCCAGGAGCATGTAGAGCCAGCTCCCTCCTGCTTTTCCTCCTTCCCTCCAGGTGCGCTTCCCCCGGAGGTGGTCCCTATCTCCATTCTCCCTGCATTCCCCTTCAAAACCTTCCCAGGAACACGGAAGAACCAGCGCGACACCAATCAAGGAGTCTGGCATGTTGTGAGACAGTGCATTAACCAAAAGCAAAGCATCTGTAACAGAGGGATTTGGGGCATTAATATAGGACAGACAAGAACTTTGGGGTGAAGAGTCCTCAAATCACACTGCTCAGCAGCCACATTCTCCAACAGACTGGGGAGCTTCCCTACAGGAGGTATAAGGCCATTTCCTCCATCTCTCACTCTGGTCCCAACGTCCCTTGATCTCACTCAGATCTGCCTGAACAGCTTCAAGGGCTGGGAACTTAACGCCACCCAAACTGGCCTTATACCACCTCTGGACTGGTCTCTGGGGGACTTCCCCTTCCTGGCTCATCCCACAGTGCCCTCGATGGGTTCGTTATCTACACCTTGTTCCTGAGGACCGAGCAGCTTCTGTTCTGACAAGTGTGGTGCCCGCTGAGGTAGTGGAGGCCAGGCACCTGTTTCGGGGTAGGGTATCCTGGGTTTTGCAACTCTTTGTTCCAGAATCGCTTTTTTTTAATCTGGAGGTGTTTCATATCTGGACTGGACCATGAGATCTCAGTCCAGCACTGGCCATGGGGGCCTAGTTTGCCTGGGGCCACTCGGCCCTGCTGCCTTCCTGGTCCCAAGAGGGGCCCAGCTCCGAGCGCAGGGTGTGGGCAGGAAGGGAAAGACCAGCTGCTGTGGATGCCGGCTGCGACCCAGTCAGCCTCTGTGCTGGGCTCTTGCTATGGTCTCAATTTGTGTTTCTTCTCAAATCGGAAACCTAATCGCCATGTGATTGCACTGAGAGGTGAGGGCTTTGGGAGATGAGCAGGCCATGACGGCAGAGCCCTTGTGAGTGGGATTAGTGCCCCTATGAGGAGACCTCAGAGAGTTCCCGTGCCCCTCCTTCCACGTGAGGGCACAGTGGGCAAACACCACCTACAAACCAGAGTGAGCCGCACCTGACACAGAGTCTGCCAGCACACCTTGATCTGGGGCTTCTCAGCCTCTAGGACCAAGAGAGATAAGTTTCTGCTGTTTATAAACTTCCCAGTCTGTGGTATTTTGTGATAGTAACCCAGACTAAGGTGGCTTTTTGCAGCTATTTCCACATTTAACTGTTGGTCCTACTATATAGCTGAGGAAACTGCAGCTGAGAGAAGCTAAGGTTCTAGAACCTCTCATGAAAAAATTGAGTAAGCCAAAGCTTCCACAAACCCACTTTTCTAACAGTAGTAGCCCCAGCAGCTTCCTAACTCTCCATGCTCAGGGGTGGCAGAGGGAAAGATGATAACTCAGAGCTGTCTAGGGGGCTCTGTGAGACAAGCAGAGGGTGAAGGGGAATCCTAGCTCTTGGAGAGCAGCTGCTGGGCAGTGGGCAGGACCCTGGCAGGTGTGCATGCCAGCAGCCCCCAGCCCTGGGCTAATCCCCACTCCCAGGCCCTATGGGCACAAAGTGTCCTCCGGCTGGCCCCTCAGGGATGCTGGATCAGGCTGTCCAGGTGGTGCCTGGCTTTCAGCGGTTTCCAGCTCATCTGGGGCTTGCCCCTCTGACCTGGTCTGCAGCCAGGAAAACTCAGGAAAGTCAGAGGTAGAGTATCGTGGAGGCCAACTTCCAGCACACACACACACACACACACACACACACACACACACACACACACACTTCAGGCCTCCTCCTTCCAGGGGGAGTGAAGGTAGATGTCAGCCTCTGGAGCTTGGCTATTGAACCAAGTGAGGTAATAGGAGAAAGAGTAGAAGGAGGGGTTGTAGGGGCTCCCTCCTCCCCATCCTCTCAGTAGGGGATCCGGATCCTGGGCAAGAGCACGTGATTCCCTAGGCAAGTAAGAAGGGGATCTAAATAAGCTGGATTGGAGCCAGTTCCTGCTGTCCTCTTTGCCTCTGGCTTGTTGGTGGCTCACACACCTGTGGCCAGGTGAAGTACGCCTTGGCCCATAGCCTGGGTCTGCTGACCTGTGGACAGTAATCCTGTCTTATTCGGTGGTCTATTTCTTGCCACCACCCCACTAAAGCTCAGGGCTCGTTTGGGACAGGAACAACCAAAGAGCCGTGGAGCCTATGATGGCCCTGATCCTCTGGCCATTAGATGGAGTTCAAGGAGTCTTCCTGGGGTTCTGCCTGGCTCACTAGGGCACCATTGTGGAATTTGGGTACAGGGTGGTGTGGATTTGTGGGCTTGTCACTTATCTCCTCGGCCCTTCAGTTTTTCTATCTGTAAAATGAAGGTCCAGAGCAAATAAAAGGATAAATGCTGTGGGTGTGGTGATGCATGCCTACAATTTCGACTACTCAGGAGGCAGAGGCTGGAGGATTGTAAATCTGAGGCCAGCCTGGGCAAAATAGCAAAACCCTGTCTCAAAAAATAAATCAATAAAAAGGATAGGAGGTACCGCTCAGAGCAACCCTGGCTCCAATCCCCAGTGCAGAGGTGGGGTGGGGCTGAATGCTTCTCAGTGCAGGTCACAGCATTGAGCAGTTGACACTGGCACTTGGTCCTAGTTCTCATCCAATGCTTCCTTGGGCTCCTCTGGCACTACCCTAAAAGGAGGGTGAATTGAAAAGGTGGAGGCTGCGCTCAAAGCCATAGGTTTGGGGGACTTGTCTCAACTTACACAAGTGAAGAGAAGAAGAAAGCCAAAGCAAGTAGCAGAGAGTTCCTGGCTAGGAAGTACACCAGAAAGATTGGACACTTCCAAGGAGGGCTTGCTGTGTGAAACCTCTTCCCTGCTGGGCAGGTACTGACTTTCCCCAGCGACATTTAAGGGAAGGGTGAGCAGAGCTGGAGACACGTGGCAAGCTGTTCTCTGCCACCCAGAACCGGGAGACTCGGCGTTTTAGGAGAAGTAAGATGGAGGAGGAGTAGGGAGGGGTGTCGCCGGGCAGAAAGGACAAGGATTGGCAGGGGAGCAGAGGCAGGGTGTGCTGGTGCGGGACACTGGAGCAAGGGCAAGTGTGGGGGTGATGACTGCTGCCATTTCCTAAGCACCCAGCGTGCCACTAGCCAGGCCAGGTGGATGCTGTACTTGTTATAGAGACGTGGAGATTGAAGTTTGGGGTGTCAAGTAAGTCACCCAGACTGGCAGTAACATAATCAGCATCGAAACCCAAAGCTCTGACCCCAGAGCCCATGTTCTTTCCTTCTGGCCACATGAAGATCTTTGAGTTTGGGTCCAGGGAACACAGTGGCTGGACTTGTTTGCCTAGAGAAGGAGCAAAGCAGGAGTTCAGAGTGGAGGAATAGCTCACCCAGGCCCACTCCAACAGGCTGGAAAGGGAAGATCTGGAGTCCGGAGACCAGGCTTATGTGCCCTGGTCACTGAGCAGACGGCTTCCCTATGTCTGCACTTCATAAGATGCCGCCCACCTTGGATGTCTCCAGGAAAGTGCCCTGCACACTTCAGTCCTCACTAAGCCATGTGGCCCGACAGAGGCTAGTGATATTCTAAACATAAATGGTGTTTGTGCTAATGCACTGCTCCTCCCGGCAGAGTGCTGTGTCTCCGGAGGCCTGTCCTATCCTGGTGTGAGCTGCATGGGCAGCACCAAGGCTACCTTTCCAGACTCCTTTCTGCACCATAGTGCTAACTGGCCACCTGGTCCCTCCCGGCCTCTGGCTACCTCCCTGTCCACCCTCAACTCACCATCCAAATATCACCACTGCTTTCAAACTCTCTCTCGAAGGAACTGCTGAATTCCCCTTGAAGATTAATTTCACACTTCTAGAGTGAGATTTTCTACTCTTTTTTTATTCCACAGCTCCAGCCTCCCTTCCCCCCTCCTCCCTGGGCAGTCTGAATAACGTTTTCAAATGCGTGAAAGAAAATACATAGGACCTCAAAGGAAACCAATCATTTTGAAATGCAGTGATCATAATATTTTTAAAAAGTAGTGATACAGTAATATGTGCTTCTCCACTAATGGATTAAAGAATTAAATCTACTGGCAGGACTAATAACCACCAGTTCTAAAACAGCGATGCACATGGGTAATATTTGCAGATAGCTGCCACAGCTGTGGTGGGATTTGAAAGAATCTGTTATCACTCCCAATGCGACTGTGGTCCGCTGCCAACCTTTATAAGAAATAGCTGGATTTCAGTTAGAAGTCAGTGAAGATAAAGATGTAAATTTTTTCCCCCCACCGGAAGACCTGCACTCCTTTGAATTCCAGGCACGAATCTCTTGGCAGGCAAGGGGGAACCTGTGGGCTGTAGGTTCAACACCCCTGTTTTAGAACAGTGATTCTCAAGGTGTGTTCCCGGGATCGGCCCATGTTAGTTATCTAGGAAACTGTCAGAAGCACAAATTTTCACCTGCTGCACTCCCCACCTACTGAATCCGAACCCCTGGGGGCGGGGCCCAGCAATCCGCCCGCCTTTGAGCAAGGCTGCAGGACACTTCCGAGGGCTCAACGTTGAGAAGCCGGCACTAGAAGCAGGCGGGCGTCAGCTTCTGCAGCGGAATGTATGGCCGAGATGGCGCCTCAACCCACACATCCTAGAGCATGATCTGTGGCCTGTTTCGCCCCTCTGCTCCTTCAGAAGAACCGGAATCTGAGGTAGACTGTGGTTTGGACCGAGAAAGCCTAAGATCCTGGTGAAGTGCTACCATGCCGCTTCTGTCAGAGTGCAGAATAAAATACAGCTGCGGGGACGGCGGTTACCTTTCACTCCTTCATGTACATAAAATATAATTGGCCTCCTAATTATCTCCATAAAAGCGAGAAAACTTGCCTGGCTTCTTGGCACCTTTATTAGCACTAAGAAATAATTAGCTTTAATAGCTTTCTAATGATCCCAAGAGGAGGGAGCCATTTTCAAGGCATCTGCTCTATTATTGGGTCGTTACGGAGCCTTTCGGATCCACTCGGAGCTTGGTCAAGGCTGGTACAGCCAGAAAAGGCGGTCCAGCTCCTGCGGGTCACCCTCCTCCCCAGAGCCGCCCAGCCCTGAGGACTTGGAGCATGTTCTTAGAATCTCAGTCTCCTCTGGGAGAGACGGCCGGACACACTGTAACTCTAAGATCCAAGAGCGCAGACTCGAAGACCAGAGGCGTGTGGTTAAGCAAGACAGTGTTTCCCACTCGTCCTGGACGCGACGCCTCCGCAGGACTGACCCTTGTAAGGCTGAGTTTTCAAGGTGAAACAGAACCTGCAAGAGGTGGGAATACAAGCCTCCGTTTCTCCAGCAGGTGGCGCCCTGACTTTACCTTCCGCGCCTCCTCGCCTGCGCCGCCGGCAACCGGGTTTGCAAACCGGCGAGAAATGTGAAGGGGCTACCTGGGACTTCCTCAGCACTTAACGCTCTAACGTTCCACAGAGACTTCTATCTTTTCTCCAGATAACTTTCCCATACCACCCCACCTCCCTATATCTCTCAATATTTCTATATCTGAGCGCCATAAACAAATTGCCTACATACTTGTCAGAAATACTGATTATCCTGATTCAGAACCTGGGACGATGAGCAAGACTCTGGGCAAGTCACAAATAATTACGCTCTTGCACCCTGGGCCGTGAGTCCCTCAGCCCCTGTCAGAGATACGCATCCAGACCCAGAGCTTCTAAACTCTGTGTGCATTTTCAGCCTAATCGCCTGATTGCTTGCCTGGCTAACGCTCTTTTCTCAGAAGATAGAGGAGGCAAGTAGAGGAACACACTTCCGGACTTCCTTCTGAGCAGCTTTGGGAAAGGCAGAAACCGGATCAAAAGCCGGGAGCATACACTTTTACATGTTTATACCTTACACTAACACGAGGGAGACAGCCCCTCTTTTTCTCTGTTAATTCACCTAATTCGACTGCTCACTCAACGCAGGAACCATCCACCGTGTGACACACTGCAGCGTCCCTTCCAGTTTGCAAGGGGGATTTGTATTCTTTTAATGCTCACAACTTTTGGATGTGCATAGGTGATGTGACTCACCCAAAGAGTCCAGCAACGAAGTAGCAGGACTAAATAGGATCGTTGTCTGGCTTCAGGCTCGGCACTCTGGTTTTTACGTCTTTTTGGTGCTAGGGATTGAACTCCTACGCACTGTCCCGCTGAGCCACACGCTGCTTCCCAGTCACCCGTGGCCAGCCCGTGTGTGTCCGGCTCTTACTGAACACTGACAGTGGCAGCCAGCACTCCCTCCTAAGCCCATCTGTCCCGCTGTTTGAGACCAGTGATTCTGAGAAGCCTTTCCTCAGTTTGGTTATTCTCTGCTGCATGAAAAACTACCCCCAAATTTTGTGATTTAAAACAACTGTGTTGGTGTATCTGACGATTTTATGCGTCAGGAATTCAGCGAGCACTTGACTGGTTCTTCTGTTCCACAGAGCTCTGACAGAGGTTACAAAGTGTCTGGAGTGTCCAAGATGGCCTCCCTTGTGTGCCTGCGCCTTGGAAGGCAGGGCCAGACGGCTGGGCTGGGTCTGTGGAGCAGATCACCTCTGTGCACCTCTCCAGCTGGGAGGCCTCAGGAGTCAGGCTTGCATGGAGACTGGCAGCTTCCAGACCTCGCGCTCTAGTGAGCAAGGGAAGCGGCGTGACCTTTTATGACCTAGCTTAGGAAGTCATGTAACACCACTGCCACGGTCTCCTATTTCCCCAAGAACAAGAGCCCTATCCAGATTGGAGGAGAAGGGAGATGAATTCTTCCTCTTGATGGGACAAGTGTAAAAAAATTGCCACCATGTTTTGAGATCATGTTATCGAATCGAAGTTGGTTGTTCTGTATCTGTCTCTACCTGTACAGTTACCAAGTCTAGCCTTCCTTCTCTACTTAGACCCCCTCTGGAGATGTAGCTCAGTGGAGATGAGCTACAGCTGGAGATGTAGCTCAGAGGCAAAAAACTTGCCTATCATGTGCCAGGCCCTGGGTCCAATCCCGGACACTACAAAAACCAAAATAAAACAAACCTTTTTGTCAGGTTTCCAGGCTCTCTCTCAAATATCTATGATCTGTGACGTAATATCCCAAAAGATCCTTGGGGTGACACAAGAAAATAACAGAACTTCCATTCATATTGTAATTTTATTTTTAAAATTCAAAGTGAAACCATACTAATATTTCATACATGGACTGATGCTGGCACCTACTTTCAAGCCATATCACAGGTGGAAATATATTACCTAGTGTAGACAAGATACACGGAGAGAAGAGAGGATGTCCCTCATGAGGGTTGTCGAGGGAGCCTTTAGTCATTTTTGAGCCCCCTGTTGAAGAAGTGCTAGAATTTATAGGTAGCAGATGATCAGATCTACTTTTAGTGGAATTACCCCTCCTAGGCATACAAGGATCTTTGCAAACAATCTTTAGTTTGAAAGACTAAATTCCTGCAAGCAAAATAATGTAAAAAATGGCAGAGCAGATACTTCAACTTTTGTCTTGGATACTTCATCTACCCTGCTAAGAGGTAAAAACAATGATATTCTGATCAGATCAGACAAAAATAATCAAAATTTGTATCTATTATTGTTATTGATGTGGTGTTAAAACTAAGGTATTACAATGTTAGCATGTACTCATACCTGGTCTAGTTTTAATTATCTTTATGTGTTTTATAATGTGTACAATATCAAACACAGTGTCCTTAAAATACATTATGGAACATGCTAGAATATTTTTTCCTGATCAGCATATGAACAAAAAACTTTGGAGACTAATGGAATCTATTTTCTTCTTTCCATTAACTTAGCAAATATTTGTGGAGAGTGTGTGCGTGCTGTACTAGATAGTAAATGCAAAAGGCTTGGAGAGTCAGGCGCAGTGGTACAGGCCTGTGATGCTAGCTACTTGGGAGGCCAAGACAGGAAGAATGAGTTTGAGGCCAGCACGGGCAATATAGTGACGCGCTGTCTCAAACAACAACAACAACACAAACCAAGGAAGGCCTTTGCCTTCGTGTATTCTGGAAGGGAAGATATATTTTAAAAGATCGTTGGAATAAAATGTCACGACAGGATTGTTTATGAAGTATAGTACTGTGGACCACTCGTGAGTAGGCCAATTCTACCTGGGAAGCCAATTCGGCAGGGCTTCACAGAGGAGGCGGCGTTTGATCTGGGGTCAGAGTGAAACCCTGCCCTTGGAGGTAGATCCTTTTCCTCCTATTCCACCTCTTCTTCGGGGCTTCTCCAGCTTTGTGGTGGCTTCCTCTGAGCAATGGTCCATTTTGCATACAGGGTCCCAGAGAGCGGGGAAGGATGATGCTTCCGAACCCCTTCCTGATGACACCTGGAACCAGACCATACACCCCTTGAAGGCGGGGCCCCTATCGTGCTGTATCTGCAAACTAGCCCTGAGTATGATGCCTGGGGTGTCTTAGATTCCTGATAAATGCTGTGCAATGGAATTCCAATGAGCTTGACAGCTCATTAGTGAATGAAAACAGCCAGCAATAATCTGCGCCTTCATTGTTTAGCTCCCCGCCTCC